>VDFB02391603.1:0-16866 GCA_007258455.2 Sequoia sempervirens
TGATAAGGGAAAGAGTCATGAGATCAGTCTGGAAGAGGTAAAGGAATCTCTGTTGGAGTAGAAGATAGAATTTGAATCTAAGTTTGATGAGAGCTCAATCAACCTATCCACCTTGTCTCCAATACAAATGTTGAAAGTTGCCAAAATAGCTCAAGACAAAGCCAATGAGAAAATATTGAAATCTCATATTGAAGATAGTGACCTATTGAAAATTGCAACTGAGGCTTTATAGAAACTGATGTCTACCTACATATTATGGATCCATCCGGATCCCCCTCTGGTGAGTTAAAAAGATTGATAAACTCTGTAGACTCTCATTTCAAGTATTTTAAGGTTTCAACTCAGTTTCAAGTAAAAAAGGAATTCAAGGAGGAATGAATTGGAAGCTTAATCAAATTAATTGCTAAGGATAAGATTCTTCTAGCAACTTGTATACAAAATATCCAAGGTGCTATACTAAAGGAGGAAATATGTACAAATCCTACCTAATCTTGCCAAAATTTACCATGGGAAATGAGAAAAAGATCAAAGATATTGAGCAACAACTAGCTATTATTTCCAACACCTTTGATCCTTTGACCAGTAGTATGTGTCAACAAGATAGTCAAGTAATATCTTTGCTTGACTAGTAAAGACTCTGAAGCTTGAAAATGAAAGGGTTATTAGCAGAGTAAGCGATCAAGAAGTTGATAAGTCCAAAACTTGAGATGATGGGAAACACTCTGAAAGAAGCAAAAAGTGTTGTGACCGCTCCTGATCCCACATCTTTGAAAGTTGTAGAAACCACGACTTATCTTCTCTATGGTCATATTACCATTCTGGAGGGTTTGAGGAGTATCTGGGACTCAAAATTAGAAGGACTGAAGAATGTCTTTGCAGACATCTTCACATTTTTCTAAGTCTCTGGATATAGTTCTACAATTTTGCAATTTTAGTTTCCCCAATTTTGTCATTGATGCCAAAGGGGGAGAGTGTATATGAAAAATGCAAACATATTTTTAGGGGGATTAATACTTTACAGTGGAGCAATATTTTGTATTTTGGCAAAATGTTTATCAACTTCGACACTTAGTCATTTTTCACTAAGTGTTGCCATAAATACCAAAGGGGGAGATTGTTGGCATATGGCTCATGTGGATGTAGTTTTTTGTTTTCTATGTTGTCATTGATGGCAACTGTAGTCATCATTTTGGCCCACAATTATGCATTCAGTTGCACCAATAGTTTAAGTGGAAAACTGTGTGTCACTAGCAGGACATGGTATCCAGTCTAATAGCTTCACCGGATCATTACTTCGTGTTGTCGATCACTGAAATTGTTTATCAATCACATGAAACACCTTATTATTGAATCTTGTACTGCTAACTTTATGGCTACATGGTTTTGGAGGTCTAGTAGGACATTTTCCATCTATTTGCTTGTTAAAATCTGACTCAGTGTAAATGGTGTGTAGCAAATGAATAAAGTTGAATTATTTTAATTAGATGTTTAATTATGGGTCCTATCTTTTTTGTATTCAACTTTTTGGATAGGCATTGAAATTATTTATGTTTTGGGATGACAAGTTGCAAATATTATTAAGTTTTGTTGAGCCGACTTGTGGCAATTAATTCCTAGCAAACAGATATATTTAGATGACTAGTCACATCATTTAGGAGAGTGAAGAAGTTGTGTGTGTGTGTGTTGTGAATTTCTAAGGTGTATTTGAGAAATACCATGTGCAATTTCACTTCTGCATAAATATTTTGTGTGTGAACTTGAGCAGAATAGAGTAGAAGTTCATTATCAGTCATCATGACTTAGTTTGACACTAGAGCACAACCAGAACTGTAATCAAGCATTGGTAGATGCTATTTACTCAGTTCATTTTCTTTTGGATCAATTCCAAATTATTGTAAGGGTAGTGAGCTCCCATCTTTTGAGCAGTGAACTCTAGGCAATGAGCTTAAATGCAAGTGCATTCTTACTTTGTAATACTTCTTTTGAGTATACTCAGAACTTATTGTGGATTGGCCATCCACCGTGGCTTTTCCCCTTGCAGGTTTTCCACGTAAAAATTCTTGTGTTATGGTTGTGTGGTTTACTTTTTTTCTCTTTCAACACATTAATTTTGATTAAATATATTCAGTGGAATAAGGATTAGGATAAAAAGGTTGAAATTTACACAACACTGATTCACCCCCTCGGTGTTGCGTGTTTTAATAGGAGCATCCTTGGTTCTTAGCAATCTTGCATCAACCAAGAAATATTTTTCTTTTAGTTTTTTCTTATTCTATTCTTGCTTTCCGGTTCATGTTGAGGGTAAGATTCATCATATTTTCTCACCAGACCTTGTGGATCTTGGATTACTTCGTCTACCTGTTCATTTTCCTTGTTCCAAGATTTGAGTGTGATTAGATCTTTTCTAGCAAGTTATCGCTTCCTGAATTTCATGACAATTTCTTGAACTAGCACTAGAATACTTTTCCAGCCTAACGGCTAGATTGATCATTCGTGGATCATCCCCATGACTTGTGGATCTTAGCGGTGTGATTTTAAATGTTCCATGGAGTGACCTGGAGCCTTAAATATGGGTCCACACACTTCATCCTATGCATTCATTGAGGAGTAATTAAAATTTGAGGTTGACCTGTTCATGTGCACATTACATTTTCCTTCATAGGAGATTATGATGATCTTTGGCCGACACAAATGTTTCTAGACTTGCGGATATGATATAAAGCTTGTAATAAATCATTAGAAAAGTAGTGAATAATAAGTAGATAAGTCTTGGATTAGATTCATAAGATTTCAGCTCGCATATAGGAGCATATAGGAATATGGTATTTTGGACATGTTGTATTAGGCCTGTGAGTCAAGTCCGTAAGCCCAGGTGTTGCCGACTGATTGTAACTAAGATTTTTGTTAATGAGAATATTTGCATTTGAATTTTCCGCCGTATTTTTTGTTTCTTCTATTGTGTTACTCTTGTTGCTACAATCTGAATTATATCTTTGAGGACCCTCCTATCATTAGTTTAGCCACGTTCCATCTTATCAAGTTTTTTTGCATCCATCAATGCACTTGATATAGAGACATATCTATACATAACCAAGTATCCAAGTTGGCCAAACCACCTTATATCATCTTCTTTCTAATTCTATAGGATGAAAATTTTACTCTAAAGATCTACAATAGAAACCAAACCAACATAGTTTCTATCATCTGCAACCTTATAATCTTTAGTGGCATCAACAAGCTAAGACTTAATTGAGTCCATTAATTCCTTGATACCTCAAGTGGCTTCAGGCCACTTCATGCAGTAGAAAAATAGAAATTAGGCTTCCTCATCATGGTCTCTTACTTCTTTTAAAGTTTTTAAAGCTTTATCATGTGCAATTGTACACTTATCTTGCAAAAATAATAGACTTAACTCCACTTCTTTTGTAGTTTGTACCTTGACATTAGATGTGTATTCCTTGACTGAATCAACTATAATATTTAAGTTTTCAATTGGGGTCAAGGAATTATCAGTTGTGACACCGAGGGCTAACGCTTATAAAGATTTAATATCTTCATTTATCAGTTCATTTCCTTTTTGGTATGATTCGACAACTTTGTATGTGACAGAGTTGAGGAAAGTACCACTTAGTTTTATTCAATCACTTGGTGCAATCTTGGTCAAGTCCACATAACCTAGATGTGACGATAGCTTAGTTAGCTAGGGTGGAAGCACATGCTGAAGTACTTGAACTATTTTTCTTGATAGAGGACCTTTGAGGGTGCTTCTAGATGATTCTTCAGTTTTCTTTGACAACTCAGAAACTTTGGGATTTTCTTCTTTACTCTTCTCAACCAAAATAGCTTCCTTGTCTTCCTGCTTCTTCTTCTTCTTCTTCGAATGACTTTCCAAAGAATTTTTCTTTGTTTTCTTTCTCCCTTTCATCCTCATCATTCTTGTCATCATTATTATTTCTATCCTTACTTCCTTCACTTTCATCTTTTTTTTTCTCGTCCCTATTTCTGGTAGATTCATGATGTTTTCTTGCTTATCATTGGTATGATCTTTATGTTGATCATTATATCTTTTTCTATTTATTTATTCTATATTAGTTAGATGGAAAGGAGTCTCCTAAACACTATGTATCTCACCAAAATTTTCTAAGACTAGATTATCCATCACTTCTACAACATCAACATGCATTTGAGCTTGAGTTATATGGGACAAAGAGCTGGTTCTTCCCCCATAACTCCTTGGCAATTGTTTGATTACATCCTGGGTTTCTTGTGATACCTTTTCCATATTCTCTTGCTCCTTATTCATTAGCATATTAACTCTCTGCTTGACTCTAAACATAGTAGAGCATTCTTTTAGCAAATTGGTAGCTTCTATCTTAGAAAGAGATGAACCACAAGAATTTAAGCCATCATTTCTCATCTTATCTTCAACATTTACAGCCTCTTGGCTTCTTTGTACTAATGCCTCCTAGAAATTTTTAGTTACTTTGGTTTGTATAGTCTCCATACTTAAAAATTGCAAATGACTATATACTGAATAAATACAGTAACTATAGTTTCCTTTCCTTCATCATTAACTTTTTTGAATAACTCAGTAGTTGACATGAGATCATTGTCAATCAAATTATTTACTAAGGCTCCTATATCTAAACATAGTTGATCACTTACTGGAGGAGAGCCAAGCATGTCCTCCATAGGATCAGATGAGCCTTCTTCATTCTTCTTCTTATGTACATAGATTATGTAAGTATCCTCCTCTTCCTCTATCTCTTCATTCGTGGAGATATCAACTCTGGTTTGAGATTCTTCATTAGAGGTGCTAATCCTTTTGTTTCTTTTCAGTTGATGCTCTTCTTTTATGCCAAGATCTATTTCTACCTAAAAATCACTCAGATTTCCTTTCTTTTTAACCTTTTGTTTTACTCTTCTTATTCCTAAAGCAACAAATGGTGCAACAAGAGGTATTTCCTTTCTCTTAGATGCCCGAGTACTAGGACTGATAGGGACAGCAACATAAACTGATGCAGGGGAAATTTGTTCCTTCTTATTTCCCTTCTCAATCTTCGTAGTACTGGAAGTAGAAGCACTGGAGGTAGGTGCAACACTGGAAGATAATCTTCCTAATTTCTTGGGTTCGGAAGGTTGTTCATCAGATTTAGCCTTTCCTTCATCAAGAGCCTCCTTTAACTATTCTAGATCGTCCTTAGTGGAAGTCTATACTTGGAAGAATGCTTCAAACTTCTTTCTTCTTTTGGATGCTATAGCCTCTAAATGTACTTCATTGTATTTCTCCTCATATGTTCCATGCCTAGGTAGAGATGGGTCCTTAGGACTGCTCAACAATCTTTCAATGTACCTTTTTGCCAATTGTTTATCAAGTTCATATCCCATTGGCTCAATCCATATAATTCTAGGTTCAATAGCCTCTATGATACATTCATCTGTAGTTATAAGAAAGGTTATCTTATTTTCATATTTCATTAGGCTCTTGGGAATTTGATCTCTTTCATTAATTTCATTCTAGAACACTGCAAAGAAAGCAGTCAGAGCATTGTGTTGTGCCCTAAAATTTCCTAGACTATGCAAATGATAAAAAATTTAATGTGCAATTAACCTATTGCGATCCCATATTATGTCTTTCCTTCTTGGTAACTCCTTCAAGAAATAGAATAGGAGAAAAACTACTAAAGTGACAAATTTAAAGGGGTGTTTCTTTTCCTTAGCAATGCTCAAGTTATCCATAAGTTGTAGCCTAAGCAACTCACATAGATAAAAATCTTTCCCATTTACTACGATTTCAAATGTGGTGTGAATTGCCATAATAGATACAAAATTCACTCGGTAGGTGAAATAAATTTTCTTTCCAATCATGATAGCAACATATTGGATGGTAGGGTTTGCAATAGGATTAGTAGTTAAAGCTCTCCCATCAAATGTAGCACCAGTCAGCTTCTTGACTGCATCATTCTTCATAACCTTTAGAACTGGAACATATCCAGTATCGTGTAGACCAATTACGACTTGAATTTCTTCCTTGTTGATTACCCTTGGTACATTAGTCCACAAAAATTTTCTATGTATCCTATTGAGATCCATCCTAACAATTTTTTCCTCACTATCACTAGAAAATTTTGGAAACTAGTTCCAAACATTTAGCTTCATTTGAACTAGGTTTTCGTATTCTAGCTTGTGCAATAGATCATCTCTTTTCAATTCACGGTCCCATAAATCCTTGAGCTCTTGGTGATTAAATTCCTCTAGCTTCCCATGAATATATGTCCTTGTATCTTCAGTGGGTAACACATTTCTTGGAATGTGTGAGAATGCACCCATAGGGTCTACATTATAGACTTTCCAAGAGAATCTTCTAAATTTGGGTTGGGGTTTCTCAAAGATTTCCACAATGGTAGGAGTGGCTATTTCTCCTTAAGAGAAAGTTGTTTCAACTTAGAATCCACAAGATTTAGATAACAAAAAATACCTTTTTATGCTTGTTGAGAACTAGGGTTTTGATGCAACATACTATGAATCACCTTCAACACTCTTTATCTCACTCTACTTCTTCCCAATTGTGAAAATGTGCTTTAGCTCAACTTAGTTCATTGCTTTATTACTTCTAAATATTTCCCTAATTTGCATTTATTGCATTCCAAACTTAAAAGTTGATAAACACTTTATAAAGCACACTGTAAACCCAAAAAGGTTCCACAATTCTCTAGATCTGTATATTTTATGTTGGAGACTTCTTCAATATCTTTAGAATGATGAAATATATCACATAACCTTGTGTCACTACTTTAAACCTCATATATTGGGGGATTTTTTGATTTCTCTGTAACTTCTCCCTCTGAAACCACTATTGGGTTTAGTTTTTAGAAGAGGTATTTGCATCAAATCAAGGTACAAATGTATTTGACTCATCCTTTTTCTCAAGGTCTTCCTTTCTCCTCCAAATATTTTCCATTTCTTTTCTCATCTTGGTAGGATCCACTTTTTTCACAAGTTTTTTCTTTTGTTCCAGATTAGGTTTCTTCTCAATTTTGCTCCTACAAAATTTTAAGATATGTCTTGGTTTGTTGCAAGTGCAACACACAACATATCTTTGATCAAACTGATTTGCATTTTCCCTCAATTTTCACTAATTAGCCTTATGTCTGAAGACATTATATGTATAGCAATAGCCTTGAAAATATTAAATCCTTCTACTAGCATTAAATGTGTTCAAAATTATCTGGCTTCTACGCTCAGTAGCTCTATGTCCGAACTTATTGCATGTAAAGGATTGTCCAACAAACAATCCAATTTGTTAGTTCAATCTACTTCTACATTCTATTGCTCTATGACCAAATTTATTACATGAGAAATAAAAACCATTAAAATATGGGTACCTTTGAGAATTAGGTTGTTGAATGGAAATTCTTCCGGTAGTTCTCCTTTGCTTCTTGATCTATTGAATATTTCCTTGAGTCTCCCTTTGATTGTCCAGTTTGTTGGGAATCAGTTTTTCCTTTGAGCTTTGTCCTTCTTCAAGTCCTAGAAAACTTTTATCCTTAGAAGGTTTCTGAAATACAATCAACTCATCCAGTCTTGTAGTGTTGGAAAAACAAGGACATACAACTGAGAGGGGGGTGAATCAGTTGTCACAAAATAATAAAAATTTTAAACTTTAACCAATTAACCAATTTGATGAATAAGCAATTAACCATAAAAAATTAACACATCAGAGAGATAGAAAACACCAAGATTTTTTTTACGTGGAAACCCTATTAGGGGAAAAACCACTGTGGATGTTAGTCCTGACCATTACCTCGGCCAAAGTATGGCAATGAGGAATGCGCATGCATTTGAGCACTTGCTGCTAGGCTCAGCACCGGTTGCAAGGGGATCGGCGCTGGCGGTACGCCAGCCAGGACAGGAAATGGTGCGGTGAAGCTGCGCTTTCAAGCTGGTATGGTTTCGATTAAACGCAGCTTCCTTCACTTTCACTCGGCTTCGCTTCACACTTCGCCGGTCTTCTTTACTCTTCAATTGAATGACCATTCCTTTATACACATAATATCCACTCAAACACAATTACTAATGAAACAATTGCTCTTATATATGCAACATGAACCATCAACTTAACCGTTAGAGTAGAAAAAATAAAACATATTTGCAATATTCGACCAGAGTTCTGATGGAATTTTCAGTGTGGATCTTTAAACACCATGGCAATACAGTGCAGCCAAACAGTATTCATTGCACCAAACATTAAATTTTACTTTTCAAAGGATCGCGAGATGTTACCACCGTCAGAGTCATTGCGAGAACAGAAAGCACCCGGACATGCACAGAAAAATCTTCAGCCATCGAGCATAGATCAATGTGGGCGTGCAAGAATGATGGAGAATGATCACAAGCATCCAGAACATAAAGGAATTAATAGAGAAGCATCTAAAACAACTGAATTATCATAATCACCTGTGTACTGGAATAGCGATAGAACCACAAAACTCTATCGGACTGCTGCTGATCAAATCAACCACAGCGAACCAGCTAAAACTTTGGTAGATGATCTAGATACTCTAAGATTTAGTCCACTGCTTGATTGATCACCCATTACACTAATGAACACCTTCACTGACCTTCATAGTTCCCCAAACATACAACTGCAACCTTCCTTTCACAATTTTCTCAATATCCTCAACATATACAACCTTCAATACAATTATTCTAATAGTGTTGACATTAATGACAACCACATATCAACAACACACCCTTAACATCCAACAATTTCCCCCTTTGGAATTGATGGCAACACATGATATGAAAAATACCATCAACACAACTGTACTAACTCCCCCTTAGATTTTGACTCCTCTTATCAATTTCTCTTCTCCCCCTAAAAATATTTTTCACATTACTCTTCTCCCCCTTTGACATCAATGGAAAGGGTAACCATGACCTTTCCATATACATGATCTGAACCATATATCTGCACATATGACTACTCCCCCCAAGTAGCAACCATAGAGACATCAATCTAGATCAAAATATAGCAATGAGGCTCACAGATTGATGCAATTAAATGCATCTTTTAGTTCTTATTAGGAGGAATAATCACCCCTAGCATTCCTCTGAGATACTCAAAAGTATCCTTTGGCAATGGCTTAGTAAAGATGTTTGCAATCTGTTCTTTGGTAGGAACATACTCCAATCTAACTTCTTTCTCATTCACCTTCTCCCTCAAGAAGTGAAACTTGATTGATATGTGTTTTGTCTTAGAGTGTAGTACCAAATTCCTCAAAATATTTATTGCACTTGAATTGTCATAGTATATGGCAATAGGTTCTTCATATACCACCCTGATATCTTTCAACATCTGTTTCATCCATATCACTTGAGTACATTTATTGGCAACAATAATTTATTTTGCTTCAGCAATGGATCGAGAAATGGAATTCTACTTTTTTCTCAACCAGGACACTGACTTCTTCCCTAGGAAGAAAGCACCACCACTAGTACTTTTCCTATCATCTACATCTCCATCCCAATCTGCATCAGTATATGCACTCAAAGTGAGATCATCATCCTTTTGATACCAAAGTCCAAAGTCAATTGTTCCCTTCAGATATTTGAAGATTCTCTTAACAACAGTCACATGTGATTCTTTTGGATCAACCTGAAATCTAGCAACCATACATACAACATTCATAATGTCTAATCTAGTCTGGGTCAAATAGAGCAATCCACCAATTAGTGATGTATCTAGTTTTATTTTCCTTAGGAGAATAATCATTTTGTGTTAGCTTGCATCTGGTCACCATGGGAGTACCAACTGGCTTTGATTCTTCCATCCCAAATTTCTTCAATAGCTCTTTTACATATTTGGACTGGGATATGAAAATTCCCTTGTCTAAGTGGGTAACTTGCAATCCTAGAAATAACTTCATTTCTCCAATCATACTCATCTCAAATTCACTCTTCATTTTAGCAGAAAACTTCATACATAGATTATCATCTCCTCCAAAAATAATGTCATCAATGAAAACTTCTATAATTAACTCTTTTTCATGATCCAACTTGAAGTATAAATTGCTATCAGCAGTACCTTAATTAAATCCAAGCTTCAATAAGTATTTGTCTAACCAATCTACAAGAGCTTGCTTAAATCCATGCAGAGCTTTCTTCAAGTGGAAAACCATGTCTTCCTTATCAATCAGCAGAAATCCATCTAGATATTCAATGTATACTTCTTCTAGTTCTCCATTCAGAAATGTCGACTTCATTTGTTGGGCTTTGCTTGGTTGCGTTGTACGTGAAAGAAATGTCACGCGGCAATTAATGGCAACGCCAGAAAAATTTTATTCAAAATCAACACCTTCGCTGAGCTACACTTACTGATATTTATTCGAACCGCTTCACCTTGTTCTGTTCGAGCGTTGCGGAAACTTGCATTTAGTGCCAGTCGCTGGTTTTTCTTTAGTTGCGAAGAACTAAGTGTCTTGGGTGTCATTCTTTTCAATTTGTTATTAGGTTCAGCTACTACATAGCTTCCATCAGTCACCATCTTGGCGGGGCTTTGGTGACATCTTGGTTGGGTCTTTGAAATTAGAGCAGCCAGTCTTTGCAATCTCTTTCAGATTTCTTTTGCTAATCTTGTCCACTATGAATTTGATTTTTTAGGCATCAGACGCCCAGCACCACCTTTAAACTTTGGACTTTCTCAAGATTTTGGTTCTTTCTTTCGCTTATTTAGGCTGCTTGATTTGTCGAGAGAACGGTGAAGATTGCTAATAAGACATGGAATAATCTAAAGTTGGTTCTGTGTCTGAAAATTCTTCCCTTGGCTTGCATTGTCTTCATCTAAATCATAACCATGATATCTAGATGATTTGGTAGAGTCCTCACCAACTCTGACATTTGCACTCTCAACCATTTTTCTCGGTCTTTTGTTATAGCATTTGTAAGCCTTGCTCTTAGTTGAGTAACCTAGAAAGATTCCTTCATTTCTTCTTGCATCAAACTTTCCTATATCATCATCTCTCTTGATATAACACTTGCTTCCAAAGATCTTGAAATATTTAATAGTAGGCTTATAACCAAACCATAGCTCAAAATGGGTCTTACCAGAATTACCATTAACATTTACCCGGTTCAAAGTATACAAAATAATGCTTACATCTTCACTCCAATAGATTTGGGGCACATTTCCTTTCTATCATCATTGTTCTAGCAACATCCAGAATTGTTGTATTCTTTCTCTCTGAATCTCCATTCTGTTGAGGGCTTCTGGGAGCAGACAATTGTCTTCTTATTCCATGTTCTTCACAAAAATATTTGAACTCTCTAGAGGTGAACTCACCACCTCTGTCAGACCTCAAGCATTTAATTTTCAGACCTTTCTCATTCTCTGCCATAGCCTTGAAACTTTTGAACTTTTCCAGTGCTTAATATTTTTCTTTTAGGAGAGAAACCCATATCATTCTAGAACAATCATCAATAATCAACATAAAGTACCTTTCTCCATGAATAATTTTGACTTTGGAGGGACCATAGAGATTAGTATGTAGCAGCTCCAACAAATCATTCAGATGAAAACTATTTACTCCAAAAAGACTCATGTTTGCCATACGACCTCTTCCCACAAATTGTGTTTATTAAGGTTTACTAACAGGTGAATCTTCTTGCTTAGGTAAGAACTTGCAGCGAAAATGTTATCAAAATTCACATGACCGCGACCTCCTGCATGTACAACCACGACTTTCCGCCATAACCGGCCAATTAAACAACTCTCAGCGGTGTTGGGTGAAAATGTTGCCCTTTTTGGTTTTACTATAGCTTGTCATATTTTCAGGCACCACGTGTCACTACATCTTTCCCCATCTTTGGATTGTGAGGCATGGCCTTTTTGACCATCTTCCCGAAACTCAAAGATTTGATGGCGGGTGGCTTCGGCATAAAGAACATCATCGGTGTTGGTAGCACACTTTACAAGACCAAATAGAACCGCCCACCGTCACCAGCATTGTCTCTGACTGACGCCGTCGTAGCTTCTCTGAACTTGCTGGATTTTGCTTGCATCTTACGGTCCTTTTAGATGGGCGTTTGGTCGTGATAACCCACTTATCCTTTTCTTCAACTCAAGCTACAAGAACTTTCTCATCTTTAGCAGATTCAGTAGCAACAAGACTATTTTCAATGGTAGCAATGAAAACCCATTCATCTTCATTTCCATTATCTTTATCAGACTCATCATAAGTCACTCATTCTTCAACAAAGTAACATTTCTTTTGGAATAGAGACTTGTTAGGCTTATATCTAGGAACTCTTTTAGGACACCTTGATGCAAAATGACCTATTTTACTGCAAGAAAAACATTTAATAGGAAATACACCTTCATACTTACCTTTCCCACTACCTTCTTTCTTTACAATGAATGCTTCCAACTCTTCTACCTCTCTTTCTTTATCTTCAAGTTGTTTCAATTCTTCATCATACTTGGGATATCTTCACAGAACACTCTCTGGATTATGTCTTTGCTTGTTACTTCCAGATACTAATAACCTTCATCTGGTCCATTAATTGAAATAGATTCCTGCTTAATAATTCAAAAGCGACAAGCTTATTTAATTAATAGCTCTCTTGTCCAACTATGTTACTGTCGGGCTCTTCAGTATCATGAGCCTTCACTTTCATGCTTGGGAGGGATTTGTATCTTAGCCACAATTTCATCTCATTAAGAACCTGCCACATCTATACCATCTATTTCATTTACTCTTTGCATAAAAGAAGTGATATTTTCATCTTCACACATATTCAAATTCTCATACTTTCCTTTCAAAATCTGTAGCTTAGCCATCTTCACCTGTGCATCTCCTTCATACAAAGTTTCCAACTTCGTCCAAATCTCATGAGCTATCTTCAGACCTATCACATTTTCCATCTTTGAATCTATCAAAGCACTCATCAAAGCTTCAATAGCCCTGATATTATTTTCATCTTCCTTGATCTCATTAGCAGTGGAGGGACCATTTTGAGGAATAACATATGGATATTTTGTAATCTTCCAATAAGCTTCACCAATACACCTCAATTGACATTCCATCCTAACTTTCCACAGTGATTAGTTAGTTCCATCAAATCTAGGACTGTCCTTCTTGTATGATTCCATCCCAGATCACCTCAAGCTTTTAGATTTCTTCAGAGGAACCTGCTCTGATACCAATTGTTGGAAAAACAAGGGCAGACAACTAAGAGGGGGGGTGAATCAATTGTCACAAAATAATAAACTTTTCAAACTTTACTTAACTTAATCTCAGATCTAATGAATAAGAAATTAACCATAAACAATTAACACATTAGAGAGACAGAGAACCCCAAGGTTTTTTTTACGTGGAAACCCTGTTAGGGGAAAAACCATAGTGGATGTTAGTCCACAATATTATACCCTGTTAAAAGTATAATGAAAAAAATAAAGGGGAATTCACATGCATTTAGGCACACTGCCTAGAGCTCATTGTTTAGTTACAAAAGGGGTTCACTGCCCAAAAATACAAAATAGGATTAAATTTGGAGGGTACGAACTAAGAAAATAGCTTATTCACAAGCCTGATTACAGTTCCAATTAAGCACAAAAAACTGCTTCACTTGTCACTCAAACTACTTCACACTTCGCTCAATCTTCTTCACATTTTGCTCTACAATCGAATGATATTCACACATACGCACATAGGAGCACACCTGACACACATTAAACTGATGAAACAATCAATTTTATATATTTGCATCATGGATTAGATCAACAACTTAGTCGGCTAGAAAAATAAAACATATTTGCAATGTTGGCCCAAATTTACAATTAAATTGTCAATGTGGATCTAAACATCATTGACCAATACAATGATGTGACCCAAAACAATATTCACGAGCTCACCAAACTTTCAAATTTTACTTTTCAAGGATCCACAGCATGTTACCACCATCATGTCAGCCAGGAACATGAAAACCCGAATGTGTACAATAAAAATATTTGACCACGAGCACACCGATCAATGTGGACATACAAGAATGATGGAGAATGATCTAGAAGCATCCAAGAACACTAGGAACTAATAGAGAAGCATCTGCAACAACTGATATTATCAGAATCACACAATCTTCACTCAGGAACATTGATAGAGACCACAAAAATATTGTCACACCACAACATGATCAAATCAACACACATACCTCTAAAACTTCTGGTAGATGATCTAGATACTCTAAAAAATAAACCCTTTAGCCCACAGTATTTGATCTCCAACGTACAGAATAGGACATCTTCATGACCTTCATAGTTCCACTAGCAATAGACAACTCTGTAACCCTTCCTTTCACAATTTTCTCAATATCCTCGACATATACAACCTTCAATACAATGATGCTAATAGTGTTGACATCAATGACAACCACATATGAGCAACACACCCTCAACATCTAACATGTAAAACTTGTTTTGAATTTTTCTTCATGAGCTTTTCTTTTTCCAGATCAAATCTTAGGGTTACCACTTCTTGTTCAAGCTTTGTACATTCATCAATTTTATTTTGAATTTCATATTTCTAACAGTCTTCAACTCTTTTCTTTTCTTCCACTTGCACCTTCAGTTTGGTAATGTCTTCATTTTCCTTTTTCAATTGATCATTGACTTCTCTATGCCTTTCTTTGAACTTTTTTATTTTTTCTCTTAATTTTTTAATGCATCCATTTGCATCTTTTAAGTTTACTTTTAGGGTTTCTTTCTCATCTTCACTTTTTTCCAATTCTTCAAGAGCAACATGAAGTTCCTCATATGTTGAGGTTTCTTCCAAAGGAACAAGATAGCTTTTGTTAGCCATGTATTCAAACTTTGGGACCTTCCTCAAGTTGTAAGACTTCTTCAAAGGAACCAAGCTTTGATACCAATTGTGAAATACACTGAATACTGAGAGTGAAGGTGATAGTATTTTGCTAACACAATTAATTTCTAACTATTGATAGGTAAATAATCCAAAGAGTTTAAATGCATTGAAGAAAATACACAAATTAAATCCTATCAAGCACCATGAAGTACAAACTAGAATGAAAATTAAAAAAGTAAACAAAGAACGTGCAAACTGATTTTCAAACTAGTGTTGATTGATCTCCATGGCTCTTCTCCACCTGCACAAGGATGGAAGATTTCAAAGGTTGATTGTAGAGGAGGAATGTTGGTTGCTCAATTCTGCAACATAACAACCTAATGAAGATGATAGATGGTGATTAAAAGAAGTGGTTTGACAAGTAGATGCTTCCAGAAAGAAGGTCGATGGAAGAATAATTTTGGCAATAAGGATATTAAATTCGATGTAACAAAGCATGAAAGGTTTGGTTATAAATTTTCAATATTGAATGAGATAGATTTGATAGATTGATAATGATTTGATTTTTGTCAAAGAGAACAATGAGATGAGATAAGATTTTTCGAAGATAATTTTTGATTTATTGTTTTTAAGGAATTAAAACAAGATAAGATGAATATTGAAAAATAGAAAGATTTGATTATCTTTTAAAAATAAATCTAAAAAAGATGAGAAGGATAATTATGATAGTTATCTATTAAATAATTAATTAGATACACATGAGTTTAAGGTATTTTTGGAAAAGCAGTAAAGATTTTTATTAAATTAAATAAATGTTTGATTTTATTTGGTATCTTTGATTATGATTTCATCAATTAAATAATACAAATTATTTAATTAACACTAGAGGAATTAATAGAAATGATTTAATTAATTAAATAATATAAATTATTTAATTAACATTAGAGGAGTGGATGGAAATGATTTAATTAATTAAATAATATAAATTATTTAATTAGCATTAGAGGAATTGATGAATTATGCATTAATTAATTAACTAATATAAATTATTTAATTAACATTAGAGAAATGGATGGAAATGATTTAATTAATTAACTAATATGAATTATTTAATTAATTAAATAATATGAATTATTTAATTAACATTAGAGGAATGAATGAATTAGTGCAATGTTGTGACAAGGTATTGTAAGAGGACAATTTTTTTATGTCTACACTAACCATCCAATTATTAACACATATCTAGCTGCAATAGCAAATTGAAACATGAAAGGGATCATAACATCTCATAACACATTGATAGTGCCAAGAATTTTACGTGGAAAACCCAAAGTGGGAAAAACCACAGTGAGGAGTAACTCACAATATATTATAACTGGTTACAAGATATTACAGGGCTCACTACCAGGACACATTGTCCTTGAAAGGCTCACATCCTAGAGTAAATACAAAATGGCTTATCACCAAAATACGAAGAGTATGACTCACTTCCAAAATATGAACTGAAGAAGTACACCTTCAAGTGCTAAGATCAATTCTAGTTAAGCTTTGGAAAACCAAAATCTTGCTCTGATTGTAGGTATACATCAACTATCAAAACCTTTTCACTATAACACTTGTCACATAGCTCATATCACTGTTCACCACACTTTTTATCTCTTTTCTTTCATACATCGGTATGTTCCACACACACAAACACATATATAATGCTACATATTTATACATCAATTAGGTCGTCTTAATTCAAAAATATTTTTTGCTCAAAAAATGTATCAAATACAAATTAGGTTGGTCCAAACCTAATAAGGAACACTTTAAACATTCATAGGATAAGCAGTTATTAACCCTATCAGCCAAAATAATGTTGAACTTCTGTCATTTAGATATCTCATCTGGATCAACCAAAGTTGCTAAAAGCTTGTTTATAGATGTAACAGACACTCTTGAGCAACATATCAAAAACTCGTAGAATTATCTTTTACTAAGAGAATTTTCAGATGAAAATACC
>VDFB02391604.1:0-21379 GCA_007258455.2 Sequoia sempervirens
TGTAGATTCGTGTGATTGACCCAAAGGGGTGAATTTTCTGCAGTTTGATTGTGTTTGATACGGTGGAAATTTCGATGGGGTGTTACCTTGATTGTGACTGCTTTGATTGTTGGACGAGGAGATATTCTGATTATTGCCTTGATTGATATTTTGATCCATTTTGGTTGTGGTTCCTGACAAGTTAAAGATGGGTTTGGAATTATGTGTTTCAGCAGTACCCTCATTGGCATTTTCGTTCCTTGTCCAAAATTTGGGTTTTTCATTGTTATGATGGTTAGATGAACTAGCATTGTTTGATCCGTCATTATGAATTTTCAATACCTCCCTTTTGACTAAGGCTTCTTCAATTTTGATGCCATTTTCTACCATCTTCTCAAAGCTAGGAGGACATTGCAATTGCAATCGATAGCTCATTTCACCATTAAGGTTATCGATAAAATTTTCCATCTTTTCTTGTTCGGGTATGGGATGAGCGTAACAAGCGAATAACCTTCTCCACCTTTGGAGGAATACGAGAAAATATTCTCCTTGTTTATGTTTGGTATTACAAAGATCCTTCATGGTTATCTCATGTGCAATGTTATAGGAATATTGTGTGATGAATCTATTAACAGGTTCTTGGAAGGATTTTATGCCTGGTTGTAACTTCGAGAGCCATTCCATGCAATGGATCCCTAGACTACGAGGAAAGAGTCTCATTAAGTATGTGTCCTCAAGGGAAAATTCAAGACTCTTTGTTTGAAATTCTTGCATGTGGTCTATAGGGTTTGATTTCCCGTTATATTTGTGGTATTTTGGCAATTCACAATTTTGAGGAAATGGTATCATGTTTGACCTTCTATCAAAGGGATAGGGACAAATATCCTATAACAAGTATCATTTTGGAGTCCCACCTTGCATATCTTGGAGTTTTTGTTGAAGGTTTTGCATCTAATTTGTCAAGGTAGTCATTTGGTCTGCGGTAGGTGTTTTAGTTTCAATTTTCTTTGGGATACCCTTCAATTTATTGACATCAAAGTAATTAGGTAACTTAACCCCTTGGTTGGCTAACATAAAAAGGTATTTCTCCCCATCCTTTTCAAAGAGTTTTTCTAGAAATCTATGGAAATTGGGGTCTTGATTTGCTTGTTCAACATCTTCTTTTGTTATCTCATCTGTTTCTTTTTGGGAAATCTTATGAAAAGGATTTTCTTCTGGTTCAGCCATGGTATTTGGAGGTTCGATTTCTTTGTCCTTAAGTTTTTGTTTTTGGGACCTCGTTAAAAAGGGCATACAAGCGATAAGGTTTGCTAAATTTTGACTGTTGTTTGAGAGTGCCAAGAAAATACCTAGGTCGAATATAATGATGAATTCTATTGATGTAACGAAGGTGACGAAATTTGATACAAAATGTATTGTTTCAATGATGAAGGACAAAAACCTTGATAGGGAAACTCAACTTGATGATCAAATTTGGATGTGGATGATGATGGGCACTTTTAGATGTTTGACCAAAGTTTAGGTAAAATGTTTCACTTGAATAAGTCAATTTTAACAAAGTTTTGGACTCTAAGGGATAATTCCAAACTTGAGGAATTTTGAAATTTTGGTTCCAATTGTGAAATGGTGAGAAATTTCCTTCCTAGACAAGATGTTTGAATCTTTGGAAAAGTCTTGGATTTTGGCAATAATAAAATGAATACAAACCGGGGTTGTTCTTGGAAGATTTTCTATAAAAATTGAAGAGCAATCTATCTCTAAAGTCATAAAGCATGGAAAGACATTTTTGATGATCCTTTGGACTAAGAGGTATGGGTTTTGGTTTTCAAATTTTAATCTTTCGTGAAGTCATTGGATAAAAACCATGTTTAGACTCTTGTCAAGGCTGAAAATGACTTTGGACTAGAAAGATGTTTGAATTCTGGTTCCAAAATGACGGATGGGAATTATATTCAGCTTTCTATTTCTGGATTTTTGTGGAGGCACTGTTATAGAGGACGAAAGTGCTAAAAGGAAGAAGAGCCACATAACTCAGATGCACCACAAAAAAGCTTGGATGCACCACAAAATGGTTGGGATGCACTACAGAATAAGGCGAAAGCGCCATAGAAAAACTCAAATGCACTGGTAAATAAGGCAAAAGCACTGTAACAGAGGGTGAATGCGTTGGAAAAATTGGTGAAAGCGCCACAAAAAATAGCAAAAGCGCCGAACAAAGTATGCAACAGTTTGTTTAATTTCTTTAGTTTTTGGTAAAAGGACAGTTTATTCTAGATGATGTATTCTTAATCATAGTAGTTTTTCCAATGTGTAAAGTTTGGTTTGAGGTTTGTTTTGAGAACAATTTGACAAGCACAATCAAGCACAACATACATTCCCTAGGGCTACGATAGACTATATTCTCTTGGATTCCACACAGGTTTTACCCCAACCACACTTATCTTTTGCAGATGAATTCAGAAGCTTGGCCACACAGGCTCCCCCTTATATTGCACTCTCTTCTCAGGTCAACCAAGCTTCCGGCCTTCATGAAACTCCCATGGAAAATTGATCATCTCTACTAAAGACTACGAGAATGTGGATGCTTTCACAACGATTGTTGTTATACCAAGAGAATAGATAAAAGATTTGGACAATTCTAAAACAAGGGTTCTAGTAAGGACTTTCCGTTCATAGGAGTTGACCCATCAAGGTGAGAGACCATTTCTTCCCTTCTCATTGGAGCCAACTATGTGATATTGGATTTTATTCCAATATCCACATTTATATCCCGGCTGAAAATACTCTTGGCTTTAGAGTGTTATCGGTTGAGTTGTTCCCTTAGGTGAGTACTTTTTCCTTAAGGAAGACCCTCTAGGATAAACAAAAGGGAGAGAGTGTACTTCTAGTTTGGTCCTCTTTATTCCACATGAATAAAGAGAGAACCCTTGCCATATAACCTACTCACACTCATAGATTAACAAAGAATGGGTCTGGATTTTTGGTCACCCAGTTAAGGGGAGAGCATATGCCTACCATTCAAAAAATACCACAAATAAATGAAAAGGAAGGGTTCTAGATTTTTGGTCACCCAGTTAAGGGGAGAGCATATGCCTACCATTCCAAACAAGTAGCAAACATGGTGTTCTTTCCCTTTTAATTAATCTATGTTCCTACTTTAATAAAAAAGGAAAGATATAAAATCCATCCCCTGCATCAAATTCATCAGTAGTTTCTCATAGATTATCTTTGGCAAGCATTCTGGAGTTTTAGCAAGGTCTTTGACAATGTTTTATGCAACTTGCAAAACAAAAAATCCAACATTAGTTTTCATTCTCGGGAAAAATTATAGAAATAATTGAAAGTGCCATAACATAAAGCAAAAAAAAAGATAGAAATGCCACATAAATGATTTAAAGTGCCATAGAAAATGGTGAAAGAGCCACAGAAAAGGGGGAAAGTGCCACATAAACTCCCTGAAGTGCCACAAAATGGCTTGGAAGCGCTAGAGAAATCCTTCGAAGCCCCAGAAAAGTCGGTGTAAGCGCAAGAAAGTCTTTCATAAATGCCAGGGAATTATGTGTTTGCCCCAGAAAACTACATGTCTGAGCCTGAAAAACACACTTTCCAGAAAATATTAAAATAATAGGGGCTAGGCCCCATGGTGGATGCACCAATTTATGTGTGTTAAAAAATATGTGTGAATTATATAAAAAACAAACACTTAGATGGGAAGTATTTGTCATGTCCCCGAAACTGGAACTCTTTAAAATACACATAAAGAAAATAACAAAATACATATTATGAATGTAAAAAGAAATATTAGCAATTCAATATTATTTATCACAAGATAATTATAATTGTCAAAACTAAAAAATAAATAAATATCGAAAATAAAGAATATAAATATTTACAAAATAACTATTAAATCTGATATTAATTATTACAGTGTAATAATTAAAGTATAATAAAATTAAATAAGACCAGAATTCTAATAATTGTTATAAAAATAAATAGAGATCATTATTTTATTTTGCTACGGATCCTTTACAAACATTCTCATAAAGGTAAACATAAATTAGTATGGCATGATCATTATTATTTAATATAAACATAGCTGTTTGAAGCATCGCTTCATACACAACAAAAAGTAAAAACCCGCGATTTCCTAAAAGGAAGTGACGATTCACTCACATGGACTTTTCATCAAGCAAAAGGTTCGATACTTAAAGTGAAACACTTGGAGAAAGGGATAATCATGGGGGGGCTAAAGAAAAGAAAGCATAAATTCTGAAGAAGGAAATCGTGGCTGGGGGAATAAGAAAGAGGAATATATTCTGTCAGAAACATTCTCCTTAATCTGACGCAGGGCAGAAAGCCAGGAATATATATGTATATAAGGTAAGTTTGGGTAAGCATGGTCTCCTTTTAGTAATTCAAATTTGTATAATGGCTGTCTAAGACAGACATTATGTGCATACATTTGGATGAGTATTTTGATTTACAAGTGTTTAATTTACAAACTCAGATAAAATGAAAATAAGGAATAAATAACATCCAACACAGTTATATATCTATTGATTAGAAAATTCAGATGATGTAAAACTAAGAATGAATGAATGCTAAGCATGATAGTGTACTCTTTATATATATATAGATATAGATTAGTTCTAAAGCGAATAATATGAACGAGTAAGTGTATATATATATATATTTCTAAGTGGGAGATAAGAGTAGAATATAAATGAAGAACAATTATATAAATGTATATACAAGTACCAATAAATATAAGTAAGAATAATTAATGTGGGAATACAAATCAATACCAATAAAAATATATATATGTATATATAACCATCAATCGATATAAATAAGGAAGCGATGATATAGAATAAATATATTATTTACGATTATTCAATAATGATGCTTGTAGCAATTATTGAGCCTTATAAGTAATAATGACTCTATTCGTTCACTATGATGTTGAATGGTATTCCATCTAATGGGATCTTGAAAGGTGTTTTGAACTTATGAGAGATATTATAAAGAATTATTCATAGTGAGTGACAAGGAGGAAATGAATAACCCTTTAACAAGAGTGAAATAACTCTATCATCTTCGATCTAATTAGATATTATTACTGAAAGATATTGATTTCTAACGTTTCTAATGTCTCTTTGAGAAACACTTTGAGTACAAGATTCAGGTTGAAGTTCTTCCACTAGAAAGGGGTCATTACAAGATTATAGTAAAGAATCTATCTAAATCAAACATAGTCCAACAACATAATTCTTTAAAAACTTCTCATCTTCCTCTAATCTCAAATGTCCTAGTAATTTATGCTCTCAAATCTTATTCCTGCACAAATCACAGAGATGTCATCTAAGAAACGAGTAGCCTATCTATTTATAATGTAGAATCTAAGTCTACATCTACATGATTAAATGATTGTTGGATGGAATGATAAAATGATACCGTGAAATGGACAGCTGCATACAAGATGACGTGAAAGTAAAAAAATGCAGAACTAAAATAATGATAATGAAATGAAAATGATTCTACATGCTGAATTAAACTAGGAAATATCTAAAGGAGCCATGATTCAAAGGAAATTGAAAAGCTACTCTAAATGCTGAATTGTAAATGCAAAACTAAGCTCTTAAAATGTTAAATGAAATCCTGCAGAGTAATATTATGCAAATGCTCCTTGTTGAAAAGCTGTAAATGGGCCTCAATTTATAGATTTTTCCAAGGAATTGGGTGAGTTGGCAGCCATGAACGATTGAGATTTGATCTGGAGAAATCGACGGTGAATAATGAGAAGGATGGAGAAAACAAGGCAATGGTTCCCTTTAGTAAAACCATCTTGCCAAGTGTAAGAAGGAATCAATTGGAGAATGAAGCCATGTGTCTTGAAGGTTGTTAAATTGTTGGGAGTAAATATCCAATTTATGAAAATAAGAATAATTATTTTCATGCAACACATGGTGAGTTGGAGGGTGAGGTGGAAGGTAGTTAGAGAAATATGAAGAAATGTGACAAATTAGAATTTAAAAATTCCAATTTAATGAGAGGGAATCAATTAAAATAAAAAAAATTATTTGAATTTGTTTATTTTAATTAAATCATGAAGAGGGTGAATTAGAATAGAGGAATTAAGGAAATATGAACTATGTAAATAAATTTGTAATTTATTTATATAGTAGAAGAATAAAGATTTCATTAATTAAATAATCAATATTTAATTAATATTTTCAAGACCAATTTTGAGTGTATACAGGTTTATTTGGGGATGGAAACAATGATGAAAATAATGATCACATGGTTAACAGTAACAATGATAACAGGGGTAATTACCACCAATGTAATGTTGATGATAACAACCTGAAAGACTCCATCAAGCAAGCATTGAAGACACCTGTGTTAAAATCGAGTGCAAGTAAACCTCAAAACTAACATGCACACTAATATTATTAGAAATCAAGTCACTATTTGGTTGGTCAGACAAAGGATTCACTACCCTACTGAAGTGAGTTGAAATCTATTTCTTACTTTGCATTGTCAATTGGTGTACACAATTCGTAAACATTAATTGACTTCGTTTATATTTCTTTAAGGGAATTTTAAAACCATATATTGTATATAAACAGTCCTAGTATAGATTGACATATCAAACATGTTCATCGTAAGTCAAACATTCAATTGATTTAATCCCTGGCAATCTTACAGGGCACTAAAAACTAAAATATTCCCTAAAGAGAATGTGTTGCCATCAACTTGTAGAGAGGTGCGTCTGTTGTTGGATAAGTTGGGGATTGAATATAAGAAAATTAATTCATGTAAAAATGATTGTATTTTATACAGAGATGAATACCAAAACAAGGTAGAATGCCCTATATGCAAAGAGAAGAGATATCGTACAAATGTACAAGGTCCTACAGTTCCAAAGAAGGTTTTATGTCACATGCCAATTATACCTAGACTTCAACGAATGTTTCGTTGCAATTCATTTGCACAATTGATGGACCAACATGCAAAGAACATGAGTAAAGATGGATTCATGCAAATTCTGGCCGATTCCAAAGCAATGGAACACATAGAGGAAAAATGGCCAAGAAAATTCAAAGATTAACCCCGTAGTATCAGGTTCGGTCTTGCAATTGATGGAGTGTGCCTATTCTCTTTCCTGAGATTAAATTATAGTGTTTGGATAGTCAGATTGATAGTATACAATATTCCCCCATGGATGAGTGTTAGAAAGGAGCACCTTATGCTGACTCTCATTGTTACAGGAAAACATCAAGTTAAAAACATGGATGTTATCTTGTGCCTTTTATTAATGAGATGCAACTGCTATGGAAAGGCATAAGAATGTATGACATATCACATCCTCCATCAAATAGGCCCTTCATGTTGTATGGTGTGCTTTGTTGGACTATTCATGATTTCCCAGGACTTGGTGAACTTGTTTTGGTAAGATAAAATATTTACGTATTTACACTCATAATTTATTTCTACCCCAACTTTCATACTTAGTTTTATACTTTTTTTTGATGCTTTTAACATTAATTATTGAATTGTAGGGCTTCAAACAAAGGGGATATTTGCATGTCCAAGATGTGCAGAACAATTTCAAGGGCAGTATTCTAAAGATCTACATAAATTTATTTACACAAACAACAAGGTTTTTCTACCACTAGATCATAAGTTTAGAAATCGCTTGAAGAATCAATTTGATGGAAAAGTTGAAAATAAAGGCCCTCCCATGATTATGGTTCTAGGTGATTGGATTAAGAGGTATGAAGATGTTGAATTGAAAGCTTGGGAGGATTTTTTTGATTAGGGTGATTCAATTGAGGAACCAAAAAAAGTTGTAGTTAATATGCTAGAAGGAATGAAAAGGAAATTCATATTTTATAAGATCCCTTACTGGAAGGATTTATTAATATCTCACCTATTAGATCCTATGCACACCTTAAAAAATGTTCCAGATTCTACATTTTGACATATATTAGGCAAAGAGAAGGACACCTTATCTTTGAGGAGATATATTGCTCTTTCGCGTACCAAATTTGACAGAAAGCATTTGTGGCCAAATAGGGAAAATGAAACATTTGCAGAAGCTCCATGGATTTTGAAAAAAAAAAGAGCTAGACCAACTAAAAAATGTTGTCCGTTCAATAAGGACACCTACTAGCTATGGGTCATCATTGGCTAAAGCTTTTACAGTTGATGGACATATCACATGATTTAAAACACATGATTTTCATAATTTTATGAAGGTATTATATATCATCATTTAACATTTACTGGTAACATTGATTAAGTGATAAATATATTTTGATATTTTGTTGTGTGAGAAAAAATTACTAATGACCTTTTCATAATTTTTTTTGATAGCATATCATGCCATTGGCAATTAGGGGGGATTCCTACCTTACAGTTGACTCAAGGAATGCTATAAGTCGATTGTCAACATTTACAAGGTATGCAGTTATATGAAATGTTCATGTGTGAGAGACATAGAGATATTATATTGCATTTTAATTTTTGACTATAGGTTCAAACTAATTTACTATTCTTATATTAGGTGGGTGACCTCCAAGGAGATCCACGAATGTGAAGTGCCAAAGTGGAAGAAGGAAATTACAGAAATTGTATGTGTATTTTAGAAGGAGATCCCCACAAGTTTCATGGACCTACAAGTCAATTTACTTATACACCTATTCGATGACATTGAATTGGCGGGTGTCGTATCAACGAGGTGGGTGTTTTTCTTTGAGAGGTATATGAAAACTCTAAAAATAAATGTTCGATAAAAGGCACATCCAAAGGGTTGCATGGCTAAAGGGTATGTATTGAATGAAGCATTTTTCTTCCTATGTGAATTCCTTGGAAATGATTTTGAAGATGTGCCACGTGTCTAGGATGAAGAATCAACATCCAATATTATTGATGGAGAAAAACCACAATCTAATGGTGTTCAAGTAGAAATTAGTAAGTAAATTCATGATCAGCGTGGTTGTTTTTATTGCTTTGTAATTTATTTGTCAAATTAACAGCATGACATTTGGAGTTTGAAATAAACATGTTAACATGTAATAGGTGTAGATGAAAGTGCTATACTTGACAAGATCATTTTGTACCACATGGACTTTATGAACAAATGGATTGATTTGTATGATAAAAAGAGAGAAGTGTTAGAAGCAAGGAGACAATTTAAGAGATCGAACCCACAGAATACTACACTTCCCACTGATTTTCTTGGGGAATGGGCAAAGATTTCACACTAGAATGGGTTATTGAAAAAATTCAAAATCAAATAGAATATGTAGGTATAGACTCAAACATAACAGAAGATGAAATCAACAAGTTTAGAGGATGTGAAAGAAAGGTACAGTTGGAATTTTATAAAATGTTGTTTCCTTACAATTTTGACACTATTAACTATTTTAATATTCATCATTATATTTGTTTTCACTGAAATAAATGGTCTTTCACAAGTGAGGAAATATCCAACAATGTGGGCATATGGTCGACATTATCGTGTAGAAAGTGTAGATGTAAAGAGACGATCCTTCGATTGTGGCATCATGGCTGACTTCAAGCAATCCAGTCGATCAAGCTCAAAAGATAAGAATATAATTAAAGGGAATCTACAATATGTTGGGAAAATACAAGAAATTATTGAGTTGGATTACCACTCTTTTAAATGTTGTATTTTTAAGTGTAGATGGTATGAAGCATTTGAGAGGACACAAAGACATGATACCCATAGTGGATTGTTTTCTATAGATTCCTCATGCTTCCTACTGAAGGATAAGGAGCCTTATGTTCTACCAATTCATTGTAAGCAGATATTTCTTTAACTCAAACAAGAAGCGGTAGTGATCATTAATCTATTAATTCATAGTTTATTGCGAATATATACGTGTTTATTAATCAATAAAATTGTTATAACATACGTCTAATATATGTATGTCATTCATGTGTAGGTATTTTTCTATAAAGATATTTTGGACCCGAAATGGATGTTTCTCACACATTATGATCCAAGATTAAGGCATGTATTTGATGAAACATTAGTGGATATTGAGCAAAACAATGATGGCAAAACAAAATGGGAGAGAGGGATTAGACAACATCGAAGAAATTGACATCCATGATGATGTTAAAGATGGCTATGTTCAGGCACAAGAAGACAACAATCCAAAGTTAGATGATGTTATGGAAGACAACAATATGGATGGTATAGAAAATGATGATCCAAATACATTTGGTAACAATATAGATGGTCTACAGTCAAATTTCAATGATGATGAAGATGATGCAGATCAAGATGAGGATGATGATAATATTAAATACTTGAAAGAACATATGAACATTGACAATGATACACTAGATGACATTGTAGCAAACAATAATGTTAATGACCAAGACTTCTAAATTTTTAGAATTATTTGCAATCCATGTTTAAAAAAGGATGATTCTTATGGCCTAAACTTTGAAATGCTTCAGTAATATTAATTCAAGTGTTCAACTATAGGACCGCCACTCTACCTTATTATGACATTCCAATAGGTTTTTATCTAGCTACTATAAAATTAATTCTCAAGCATCATATAAATATAATTAGTGATTACAAAACTATGATCTAAAACCACTAAAAAAAGTAGCACCCAAAAACCTAGTTAGAAAATAAACACCCAAATCCCAAGATGAGCTCATTGGATAAAAATGGAATGTTAATTCTACATGTCATAATTGTACCATAAAATAATCATCGAATTAGGAATTCCATTATGGATTCATGCCACATTCACCATTCTTGTGGGTCTATATGTGATAATGGGTCTAATAATTTTATGATGAAGTATGTAGAAAAAAATATACATGGTCATAAAATAACCTCTTTAAAAGGATTTTAACCTTGGGCAGGGACCGATTAAAGTAAACTATTTGAAAGGATTTTTAATTCATATCAACTAGAAACCAATCAAAGCATCCACACAGTAACAAAAAATGTGTTTTGATAAATCTTGAAGGTTTAAATAACTTGAAAAGACTACTTTGGAGACAACAAAGTAATAGATAAGCAATGAAAATTGACACAGTAATTGAACACTGAAAATGGATTACAAATTATAAGTAGTCTGCTCCATTGTATTACTTGAAAATATAAGCATTTGTAACATAAGTCTTTTAATATGATATGGATGGGTGGATTATGCAACCTATCTTCTTACTAATGCCTACTCTAATGGAATATGATCTGATGATGATGATTTCAAAATCGGGCCCTAGTTTCCCTATTTGTATGGGAAGCAACAAGCTTTAGGCCTGTTTACAAAAAGTCACATTGCTTCATAACTAAAACATAATTAGCATAAACATAAGAATATTGAGAGTTTTTTGGTGGATGCAGTACAACCCGTTAATCTCCAACAAGCGCCCATGATCACCTAAGACCTGTTCAAGGTTCATGCACCATGATCGTGTATCAAAACCATCAAACTCCAGGCCTTGTTACTCCTCTCTTACTTGGCCTGTGCAATGAATGAGTTAATCTTTGACAAATGCTCAATGTACCCACTTTTGGCATGAGTGTCTACATTATGTATAATATCTTTCATGGCATACTCCAATCAAAGCATAAGATAAGGACTTCTAACATATTCGCTCTGTGTTTTTCAATTGCACCATTTGATTCCAAAATTCAACAGAAGACCTACACTAATGGCCTTGAATTCCCTTTTATGGAAACAAGGGAGCAAAACAAGCTTGGGGACAAGAGTACACATGTCACATCCTAATTGGACCACTACAACACAAATTCCCATTGTAGTTATATTTACATTTTCCATTGGAGAGAATACATATGAGACAAAGATTGTTAGCCTTTGTAGCGAGAAGAAACCTACTCTTCAAAAGGCACATGTTGGAAAGAATAATCTTCAAGTTGTTGTCACTCATTTGTTACATCGAGAAAAATGACAAAATGACAAGGCCAAAAAGTGAGTCAACATCCTCGTCAACACTCATATTATCACCAATTAACATTTATTTGTACTACTCGCTATCAAGAAACATATATTTGTTACACATTTTTCTTTCAAAGGTGAGACTTGTGTTATACTTGACCAATCATATATGTTTCCCTTTCTATACTTACAAACCAAATTGATCAATAAATATTCTCTTCCATTGTTCATATTCAACATCAAATGGCCAATTGAAATCATTGATTTCATCCATCTTCTTCCTGTATGGAGAATATTTTGTCATCACTGAATTGGATTCCTTATCAAAATCCTCCAAAAAGTTGATGATAAAAGACAATTTCTCCAAAGTGTTATTCAAAATATTAATATCAAATTTTTCACAAATATGCTTTGCTTGAGAGGCAATGGTGTTTTCCATCTAGTTCTTCCACATCTGCAGGGGTTTCACTTCATCATAAGTTTTTGAATGCCTGGAAACAATGAAAAATATGCCTGGTCATAATTAGTTTTCAATTCCGTTATTTTCTATTCCAGTGGAGCAATATACCCTTGAAAACCTTGTTCATTAATTTCATTGACAAATCTATAAGTTGGGATAACCTTTGGGTATCTATCTTCCTGTTGATTGGCCCCAACTGCTATGAGCTTCAACTTCTCATCTCTAGGAATCCATTTATCAAGGAGTGGGGTGGCCAACTCCTTATCCCTCTGAGATAACCTTATTGCTCTCAACATCAATGAGTAATTGGCATGAACTCTATTCAATTTACTTTGAATCTTTCTATTTAGGTGTTTCAAGACAGTATGAACAATCCTTGAATTGTTCTCGTACATTGTGTCCTGTGTCTGCTCAAGTAATTTCTTATACACTTCAATTTGTGTGAGGATTCGTGCCCTTGTAGGATCATTTGATGGGTGGTATCTAATGTGCTTGGCCTCTCAATTGTGAGTGGATCCTACCCAAAATTATATGGCACTATTGCCAAATATTGATCCAGTGAGGGGGATTGAGAATGTGTAGCTAGAGAAGTCGATGATGCATGACTTGAACTAGTTTGACCTTGCTTTCTTAATACTTCTACTTGTTGCTTATACAATGCTACCTCAATTTCTAACATGGCCACCTTTTGCTGACTCTTATCATATTCACCTATAAGATTATTATATTTGTTCCTAAACTCATCTCTTTCAAGAGTGAGGTCTTCCACTATTGCCTTAGTAAACTTCACAACATTCATAGCCATATTAGCTGCCTCTAAAGCTAGGGTGTCAATGACTCTTTATCAACAATTTTCCACTAAAATTTGATGGTTCATCCACTACTAGCTTCCTGGATCCCAGAGATAATGACCAGATTGCTAATGCATCCCATTCTTCACTAAATGTTGATCCTCAAAGTGTCATCTCTACTTCTTCTTTAGTTTGTAGCAAGGGCCTTTCAGACCTCCTTATAGTATCAAGCACTATAGCGTCAGCAATGTCCCATTCAGGTAACAACAATATACCACTCTTCTTCACAAGCTCTCTGCCCTCTTTAGTAGTAATATTCTATAATTCAACCCTCATAGCCTTACTTACATTTTCCTAAATGATAGCTTTAGGGAGTTCCGAATGTAAGCTCCTCTCAGTAGCAACCTTCTCTGCATATTGTGGAGCTTTAGCTCTCCATACAAATCTTTGAATGCACTTGTTTCAACAAAGGAGTCATCTTCCATAAATGCTTTGCAGACCTTAATCCTCAAATCATATGCACTATTTAGACCTCTAAGGTTAGCCTTTCCCAGTCTAAGGATATACTCCCTTGAGCTTGAAGAAACTTCCCTTATGGGAGAGGGCATTCCCTACTATATCTCCTCAAAAGTGACAAGGATATCATCATCCTTTGTATCAGAATAATCCACTACTCCTCTTACCTCAGTCTTTTTCCTTTTAAGGGGTGACTGCTCTAATGGAGCAGGACTTCCTAGAGATGAGTCAACATCAATCACAATAGTAGGGACCTGTTTTGGAGGTGATGACACTGATCTCTCAAGAGAAGCTGCCCTCATTTCCCCAGAAGTGGTAGGGGATGGCAATGTTTACTCCTTGTCTGTTGTCTTCTTCTTCCTAGAGTAAATTCTTATTTGCTTGGGTGTTTGATAAGTAGGCCTCTCTTCTAGTACCATAGTAGTGTCTTCTTCAGTTTCCACTACTTTTCCTTTATCTGTGACCACTTGTCTTCTCATTATACCCACTATATCCTCAAAATTATTCAAAACATGCATAATCCTATCGAATGTACTCTGTATATTAGGCATAGGGTCATACTTAGGATCTCTCCTTTGAGTCCTCTCCATCATCTTATTGAAAGAAAGATATTTAGACTTCCTTTCATCTTGCTCTGGGAAGTAAAAAATGTTCCTGATTACATCCTCCGGGTAGTAGAAATTATGCACAAAAGTACCAAGCCTTTTCTCCATCCTTAATGCATTAATGAAACTTTTTGGATCATGATTCCTTGGGTGCATACAATCCAATTTGTATGGTGCTAGCAGATGTAATAACTCTTTCCATGCTCCCTTTACTATAACAAAGTCAACAAACACAGTCCATTATGGGAAAAACGAGCCCTTCTTTGTTGTATCAGGTAGGTGTGCTACTTGGGAGGATCCCAATTGCCTTATGACTTAAAAAAAACCAATCCTCAATGGCACGTCTCTTGGAAAGACAAATGGGTCTATGTTAGTGCCATAAACTCTAAAGATTGTGGAATATGGGTATAAGACTAAATCTCCCCAATTATGACCCAAATTCAAATTAGTTCTCTTCTCCATAGGCCTCAAGAACTCATGTATTTCCTTGGGAATCCTTGGTGGGTCATAAACCAGATATCTTCTCAATTTTGATGCGAAAGAATTTTGGAACACCACAGTTATATTTCTAGTCATCCTTATCAAGAATCTGAGTTCAACATTGGACAGGAAAATCAATACCATCCTCCTTTCTCAATGTCATATCCCTCTCAAAATTATTTTCCCCTTTAAATAAAAACATATGATCAACAGGGAATACCACCATAATTTCACCCAATTCTTTCCTCCTTTCAACTCAACCAGGCCTTTATGGATATTCTCTGCCAAATATGTGGCATAGTCATAGACAATGTTGAAGGCTAGATGTTGTATATGTGTTGCCAAGTAACTATATTCCTTTCGCAATGTGTCAGGCGGAGAGAAACCAATAATTTGGCAGAAGGAATCTATAGTCTTCTTGAAGTAACTTGTAAAATACCTCATTGGGAAAGGTTCTAACTCATCTTTACCAATCCTTATTTTTTTTCTATTTTACCCAATGCCTGTGCTAGTAGTATGTGTAGGTAACATTCTCATCCTGATCAACACTTTGGTTTTCTCATACTCCTTTCTAATGGAATCCATATCAAGAGGCACCATATCAGTGTTCCATTCTTGCAACTAGAAAACTCTTGCAATTTCTTCTTTGGTTATCCTCACCATATCCTTCCCATCAAATGTTCTGATTACCCTTGAAGCTGGGTCATACCTTGAAGCAATTTCCTTCAACAAATCAACATCCATATACACATTGGGGACAACTATTTTTCCCATGTCTAGTCTCCAAGGGTTGCAAAGAGGAATCCCAAGATTTCTATTCCTGAACCAATGCTGAAATAACTGCCATCCACTATAAGGTACTTTGACATCTTTGATAAAACATTGTTTGTCAAATACCCCCTCCTTGACTATTGGGCCATGAAACAACATTCTACCCTCGACCTTTTTATTTGTGGAGGGTTTCAATAAATCTATTACATTCTCATATAGTAATATGGATTGAGTTGCAGAGGTGGCGATTTGTGCTTTGGGTGCCATTGGCAGCGGGGAAAACTTAGGCCAATTTAGGGTTTTCAACACAAAAGGTTTCAATAACTGAATTCACAATTCAAACCTAGGGCTCAACTCAAATGAAAATTCTAAAAGGTCTCGTAGAATTTGAATAAAGTAACTCCAACACAAAGAATTTGAATAAAGCATAAAAACCACGTTTAATTTACTTATAGCTTTTACCCGTGAGAAACCCTAATGCCGACCGTACCAAACTCTACAAATAGCCTCTCTCAATTTACCATACACTCCAGACGTGTTTGCAACTCTTAATTATGCGAGACTCGATCATCTACATCCAGTTTGGGAAAAAATGAAGTAGTTTTAGAAGTCACTTCACCATTACTGCTCGCTCACATGAAGCAAGAATGGCTACAATGGTCAAACTTCTCAGTTTTGAATATTCGTCGTTGATCTCCCATCGAGATGGCCTTTTGGATGACTCAGATTGAGTCAATTAAGTTTAAATTCCAATCATTGTCACATGTCGTTCCATTGGCCAATGAAACCTTGCCAACTGGGGACTCATTTGTTTGTCTGTGGGCTCCACCTTTCCTCATTTGCCTGTGACTAAAGAAAACACGTGGCAGCTTCTCGCAGACCTCGCAACTTTTAACCAACCCATAACTTAATCCTGCGAGATGGTGGGGAAAGGTAGTGATTGACCCTACTATCACATCATAACCATTGATTACAGTACTGAGGATGTCAAATGGATGAAGTGGAGACCATGCCCCACACTCATGACTATACACGCGTCAACATCTTGCAGACTACATGACGTTTAACAAGTCACCCTTTGAAACTTGCGAGCTAGCGAGGAACGACCCAGATCAATTCCTATGATTAGAGGATCTCCCAACCTACAAACGTGATAAAATTAGTCCAAATAGGGCCATGACTAGGCCGACGAAAATTTGTCCCTCGGGAAGATGACTTAAACGTAAGTCAATTGAAAAATATTATGGCCTAACTATAGGGAGAATTTTTAAATGATTAACCATACGTGATGACTGACTAACTTAGGACTTGAGGCCGGTACAAAGAATGATTTTAATGGCTCAACTCATGACTTAAATGACTGATAACCAGATGTAATAGGCCAACACAAAATTATAAGGATGGAGGATTAAGATTGATTACTATGAAGCGAGGTTTTTTGAAATAAAACCTTAAACCCTACTCATGGATGCACAAGGCAGAAAACCTCAAGAGGAAAATTTTTGCTAGCATGTTTTCAAAATTTCAATAGCACTACTAGATGGGATATGTTAGATTTTCTCCTTGACATGTCCAAGTCTCTTAGACATATCGTTCTTTAGGCTAGTGAGAAGACATTTAAATATGTCTCTTAGACATTCGGGAGTGTCATCTACATTTCACAACAACCCTTTCTGTTCGCGTCGAAGAGACTATGGTGAGACTCTCTTCAGTATAGCATTGTCTTGGCGACATGCCATGTGTTGCTATGGGAACACTTCAGACAGGGAATTCACTTTAGTGTTGACCAAGGGCCTTATTTGGTGGTTTATATTAGTGTCAACCATTATGAAATGGAGATGGGACATATGGTGAGTGTGGGAAGATGGGTGAAAAAAGAAGTATGAAAAATAACCAAGGTGGATTTTTTGCTCCAATAGGACCTTTAATATTATGAAACATTAGTGGTACTTAGTTATCAAATTTCATTAAAGGATAAGTTTTATTAATTTTAATCATTATGTATGTAAAAAATGTTATGAATATTTTGGTCAAATAATTTTGTTCCTATTTTTAGTTAATGACATCTGTTAGGTCTCAAAAGTGTAAGTTTTAAAACCATAAGGGGGTGCCAATCCCTTAATATACCTTTGGCCCACAAACAAGGTAAACAAGACTTATTACCTTATGCTCTTTAGGCTCTGCCAGACCTAGGCAAGTATACCTAAACAATAAGGCATATTTTCAATTGGATATAGTTCCTAGATTGAGCAACCTACTCACTATGGCACGTGAAGGTGGAGTAGATGCAGAGATTTGATATCTAATTCCTATTGAAAGTAGTTGAAAATTCAAGATTGTGAGTTGTATTTTGTATGCAATATCCTAAGTATGACCAGTGCCTACTCCTATTGGGTGAACGGAGTTGATGAGTGAATGGTGATTAATGGAATGGATACATAGTTGTAAGATAGGTAATCCTATTGTTTAGTTTAACTCAAATTACTGGGAACTTGAGATGTCTACACCTTGTGTAAACATGCAAGTATGTTTATCACAATGTTCTTTAATAATCCCAGTGATATCTCCTCAAGCTACTATGAAAGTATGAAAGGATTTTTAATTCTTGAGTTAATGGAAACCAATCAAAACAACTTATTTAAAAGGATTTTAACCCTGGGCAAAGACCAACTAAAGTAAACTATCAGAAAGGATTTTAATTCACATCAACCTAGAAACCAATCAACTCTTTCACACAGTAACATCAAATGTACTATGATAAATAAGATAGATTTAAATAACTTGAACATACCACTTTGGAGACAACAAAGTAATAAATGAGCATTAAAATCAACACAGTAATTGAACACTAAAAATGGATTACAATTTATGAATGGTTTGCTCCATTGTATTACTTCAAAATATAAGCATTATAACAAAAGTCTTCAAAATATGGTATGGATGGGCAAATTATGCAATCTATTTTCTTACTAATGCCTACTCTAATGGAATGGAATGTGATGATGATGATATGATATCTCAAAATCGGGCCTTGGTTTCCCTATTTGTATGGGAAGCAACAAGCTTCATGCCTGTTACAAAAAGTCACATTGTTTCATAACTAAAACATAATTAGAATAAACATAAAAACATTAAGAGTTTGCTAGTGGATGCACTGTAGTCCGCTAATCTTCGACAAGTGACCATGGTCATCTAAGACCTGTTCAAGGCTCGTGCACCATGATTTTGCATCCAAAACTATCAAACTCTAGCCCCTGTCACTCCTCTCTTACTTGACCCGTGAAATGAACAAGTTGACCTTTGACAAATGCTCCACGTACCCACTTTTAGCATGATTGTTTGCATTATGTATGATTTCTTTCATAGCATACTCCAATTCAGAGATTCTCCCAAGTTGCTAGTGCATCCTCTTAAGCACTTCCTCTTCATCATTAATCACATCAAGAATAACTGGTAGATAGTTGGAAATTTCGTGCTTCCATGTATCCTGATCTTTCAATTATGTTTCTTCAAAGAAATTGGGTAAGGCCATACTTAGTGGCTGACTGAAATCACTCAACTCCTGTGTCAGGATATTGTGGAAGTCCCTATGAGCTTTCATAAGTTCCTGGTATTCTTGTAGCATAACAGAGTTATCTTCTTTCTTTTCAATGATCTGAGACTCTACCTCCTTCATCCTATCACTCAATCTGGTGTTTTCCAATAATGCTACATATTTTTTATCATGAATTTTCCAAACTTGTTCAACATGTTTGTACATGTCTTCGAATCTCACGTAGACTATTTCTAATGTCATCTCAAGAGTAGTGGTTTTGAGTTTTCCCTTTAACTCTTCTTGTTCCTTCTACACTTTCTCATGCCTTCTTTTCCAATATATTGTTTCTGACATTGCCTCAAGCACTTTCCTTTCATGTTCAACCAATGGAGAATAGAGCCCTGAAGAAGAAGAAGGTAGTCTATCCCTATAGCTGATCAACTCTTGTTTCAACCTTTCATTTTCTTCTATCAACCCCTTATTATCCCTTACCAGTTTCTGAATGTGAGCCATTGTGAATTTGGCCACATTCGCATTCAAATTGACAGTTTCTATGGGATTTGTTTCTCCTACTCTCTGCACCAAAATATGTCCAAAAATCTGATCATGATCAACTAGGGAAGGATTTTTTCCTGGTGGATAGAGTGCACATATCTGCAAGGTAGTATTGTTAGGTTTAAATCTTGATTCAATGTAGATCTTGTCACCAACTTTGTCTATTAAGTGCAAGGTTTTATTTTTTCTTTTCATAAAACTATCAAATACAATGGCCGAGTTGATATCCCATCCTAAAAGGAGCATAACTCCATCCTTTTTTAACAATTCCCTTCCTCTCTCAGCAGTCATACGTTTCATTTCTCTATCAATTTCATGTTGAAGTTATTTTAAAGCATATGCTTCCTTCTCAGGGTCAATGTCCTTCAACCTTTCCCTTACCACCTTTCCTTTATATTCATATATGAAAGCTTTAAATTCAAGAGTCTGGACAAAGGCATCATCTGCAACGAACTCTTGACTAGCTTGATGCCTCACATCATTAGATAGCTCATTAGAAGCTTCAAAGTTTACTACACTCCTTTCTAGTGGAATTTCATATGGAGGAATGGAAGGAGTATTGATTTGTGTGACTTCATCCTCCTCTTCAACATCATCTTCTACCATGATTGGTGTATTAACTGAAAAGCTCACCTATGGAGCAGGCCGAGGTGACAAATGGTCTAATGGTGCTACATTTTTTGCTTGCCTCCAAGAGCCAACATTTCTTCTTCTCTCAAATGCCACCAGAGGTACATCCTTTATTATCTCTTCTTCATGCAGATGCAATTGTTCAACTCTCTCCATGGGGTCCTAAATTTCATAAAAAGCTTCTACATAAGATGGGTTAGTTTTCAATCTCTAGGTCTCAGCCATAACAATCCTATTGTATGTATTTCCTCTCATGATTGCCTAACTATCCTCACAATTCCTAACAACAACATCAACATCAAACTTATGCTCATATCCTTTCAATTTCTGAGAAATTTTGGCATCACTTATAAAGTAAATAGGGTCAAAATTCTTCCTCTTATTTCCAACCAGCAAGCCATAATAATTTAACTTGATTCCAACCAAGTCATACCCTGAATCAGTAATAATGGTGAAATCACCAAAGCACAAAGTAGAAGGCATGAATGTCTTCCTTCCATAGCTTTTCAAATGCATAAAGGCTGAATAAGACAATTGTCTTATAATCTCAAGATAAGCAACTCTATCCGACACAATCTTAGGCAACAAATATGGTTCTGCCTCAAATCCATACACCCTAATGATAGTACATTCTGAAAAAAGTGTACGAATCTCCCCAATTATGGTTTATCTTTCCATCATGGCCTTTCTCCTTTGGTTGGAGAAACTTTTATACTTTGGGGGATAGATTATAATCACATTTACGACCAAGCAATTTATACAAGGGTTTGACAAAATGCTCCTCAAAGTACAAGTAGTGGGATCTCCCACATCTACTATCCTAGAATGATGTCCAAATTTGCACTGGTCTTGAATTACCATCACTATCCAGATCTTTTACTCTTAATTCTTCTCCCTATATTCCCATCACTTGGCCCTCGTACAGTATCATATGCATAAGAAGTGAATAGTGCTTGAAATTGATAGCTTCACTATTATTCTTAATAGCATTAAGAGCACTATTAATGGCCTTCAATAGATACTCTGCATAATCATAGGGCCTGAAATATTGAATTTGAATGCCCGCGACCAAAACCATGGGAGCTATAGTCATGTTG
>VDFB02391605.1:0-25575 GCA_007258455.2 Sequoia sempervirens
AGATTTTATTGGTCCTATTAATCCACCTTCAAGTGTGGGTCATAAGTGGATTCTTACTGCCACATATTATTTTACAAAATGGACCGAAGCTGTCACTTTAAAGGAAGCGAATGAGACTTCAGTGCTTAATTTCTATCAAGATCTCATATCAAGATTCAGGGTTCCAGCTTCAATCATTTCTGACAATGGTTTAGCTTTTATTGGTTTGAGGATTTCTAACTGGTCAGTTAGAAATAACATCTATTTAAACATGTCTTCCAATTATTATCCATAGGGAAATGGTCAGGCAGAATCTACAAATAAAAATCTGATTTGGATAATCAAGAAGATTGTCGAAGATAATCAAAGGACATGGCACGAAAAGCTGAAGTTAGCCCTTTGGGCTGACAAGATAACTCCTAAAAGGGCCACTGGTTGTTCACCTTTTGTTTTAACTTATGGTAAAGAAGCTAAGTTGCATGTTTCAATTGAATTACCAACCTTAAGTTATGTTAAGGAACTAGAGTTGCTTAATGAACAGCCTCTTGAGGTGAGGTTTGCATAGTTGGTGACTTGAAGGAAACCCGGAAAGGAGGCCCTCGAGGCGGTGGAGATACATCAAGCTTAGATGAAGAATTCTTTTACTGATAAAGAAATGAGACCACGTGATTTCATTATCGAAGATCTAGTTTTCAAGTGGAATGAATTCAAAAGCAGACCTGGACGACATTCCATGTTCAATGCAATGTGGGATGGGCCTTATGTGATCACGAAATGCAATGAACACAATGCATTCCAACTTACTAAGTTGACTGGCGAGGTGCTATCTATCCCGTAAATGGGATCCACCTCAAGCATTGCCTCTGAGATAAGTTATCTCATAGTTAGTAGAGCAGTTTGCAAATAAGTACTTTTGGCACATTTACTTTCAGTAGTTTTGCTTTCCCTAAGCGTTGCTGCGCATGTTCGGTTGGCCATCAGGGCCTGTTAGTTTTACTTTCAGTTATGTTTTGTTTTCTTTACTGTTGTTTGGAGTGTTGTTGTTCAAGTTTATGAGTTTCAAGAGGGGGTAGAATTGACTCCGCGCCCAATGAATTGTTTTAAGGCCACAGATCTATCCTTAGCAGGCAAGCATTTAGCGGAGGTTGCCAAAAAATGTTACCAATTTTTCGCCATGGCTCGATTGGTGGAGCTGGTTGAACAATATTATATCTTAAGGTGAAATTGCATATTATGTTTAAGTGTTGTTTTGCATTTTTGTCATTATTCATTAAGTGACAGTGGTGCATTTAGAAGAGAGAACTGAATTTCAGAGTGCTATTCAGATGTTCCAGAATTAAATGAAGTACAAAATTGAGCAAATAAATAATAGAACATTTTAGAATGATTTCGTTCATTTCATGGAGAGATTCATATTTACATAGTTTCGGTTGATTGCAAGAATTAGAATGATATTACAAAATTGCATTTTTATCTTAAAGGTGAAATTGCAGATTATGTTTTAGTGTTGTTTTGCATTTTTATCATTATTCATTAAGTGACAGTGGTGCATTTAAAGGAGGAATCAGAATTTCAGAGTGCTATTCAGATGTTCCAGAATTAAATGAAGTACATAATTGAGCATATAAATAATAGAGCATTTTAAATGCTTTCGTTCATTTCATGGAAATTCCTTATTTACATAGTTTCATTTGTTGCAAGAATCCCGAATGATATTACAACATTGCATTTTATCTTAAGGTGAAATTACAGTTATGTTTAAGTGTTGTTTGCATTTTATCATTATTCATTAAGTGGCGATTGGTGCATTTAGAAGAGAATTGAATTTGAGTGCTATTAGGATGCTCCAAATTAAATGGGGAAGTACAAAATTGAGCATATAAATAATGAACATTTTAAGATACTTTCCTTCATTTCTGGAGAGATTCATATTTACATAGTTTCATTTGATTGCAAGAATCCCGGAATGATATTACAACATTACATTGAAATACATTTTTCAAATGAAAGGATAAAGATGAAATCAGATATCCACACAAGTCGTGGATGTGACTGTCACAATGCACCATTAATAGTACACTACACTATGGAAGATGCGAAAGAAAAGTCACATAAGTAAACGACATAATCATCATTGCCTGTTTTGGCCGATGGTTGACAATGAATGGTGCACCTTTGTCTTCTCGAGCTCCGTTGACCTGTAAGAGAAAGGAGGGAGATGTCGGTGGCTCCGATTATGAAGAAACCTATATGAGTCACCAACAATAGTGCAGCCTACTATCAATCATACATTGGAACAATCAAAGAAGTACATAAGAAATGAGCTGAAGGAGAAACAACAATATGATAATCATTTCTTATTTTTATTCTAACATTGTTTGTTTCTTTGTGTAGGTATAGGGAAAATCATGAAGCTGATCATTATTTGAAGACCAAGCATGTGGATAAACACGGGCTCCCATAAGGGTAGAGCTCGACATGTTGCCCTTATTTATTATTAATGGGCTTATTTAAAGATTGCATCATCATATTCATCAAAGGAAGTGAGATACAACTGAAAGAGTAAACAAAATTATCTATCAAGCTATTAAACCAACTATGCATTCATAATGATTAGGTTAATGTTTTCTGATAGCTATAGGTGAGCAGGTGAGTTTAGCTCAATTAATTCAATGAGGAATACATTTATGTCAAACATTGCTGCATAGTTCACGATTCTGTGTTATTTGTTCATCATGATCATATATGTCATGAAAGGTTTAGTTCATCAGTGTTCTTTTCACAACCAAGGATAGTGAACAGGCATACATTATGCCTTAATGAAGAGTTTGGTTTTAATTTTCATCACAGAAGAGAGCAGATTTAAAGAACAGGTTGTTAAGTGGAACATAAAAATGCATGAAGAGTACAAGGTTGAAGCCCAAGGGTATGGGAGGACAGACAATGCATTTAGATAATAAATGAATGATCAGTTCCAGCTTGACTGATAATACAGTGCAGCATCAGGAAATACAATATGAAATGACCATTCCTAAATGATAAAGAAGGAGTAAGCATAACAAAGGTGTCTCAGAGGTGTTAATTATGCATTGAAGAAATTAGGAGACAAATGCAGGAGTACGAAGATAACTCTACAAGTTGCGAGAAAAATGCAGATATAAGAGGGTTTTAAACAAGATTTTAGTTTATCATATGGTGGTATACCTGTGCAATGGAATGATACAGATTTTCTAGGTTTCTAAATGCTTATATGCTAAATGTTGGGAAAATTCGAATGCTAAAAGAGGCTCAGTTTTTACACAATTATTGAAAATGTAGAAATAAGAGAGGGGTTGAACCCAGTTTTAGTAACAAATGCCAAGTCTAGGTTTTTGCAACTGAAAGTGCAAAAGAAACAATGGTGGTTGAGCTAATTTTCATGAGAATATTAAAGACAAAAAGATATATTTCCAACTTACCCATGTAAGTTTTCTTTTCAAACAGAATATCGAAGTAAACCATCAGTTATAGTGGGTCGAGCCCATAAAATAAATACAAATAAATACATAGATTTTGTTACTCGCATAGGGGTTTTTGTTTCTAAAGGAAAATGATACCACAAACAACAAGTTCCCACATTGCGGTTTCAAGTAAATATACAGATTTTCACAGTTTCCAGCCATCCATGTGGGTATTTTGATCACAATAACAAAACAATTTGTTCTATCAACCTAAATGAGAAATTTATGTGAAGTAACAGGTATACTGATGGAATTTTATTATTGGGTCAAGCTTCAAAATGTATAAAAACCATGAAGTTTTCCATTTCCAGTGATACCCATGAGAGGGTTTGTTAAGTGAATAACAGGAATTAATGCAAAGAACTGGTGGTCAAGCTCCACAAGAGAAATCAAAATAGATACATTTTCTTCAAAATATACAAATACCCATGTCGTTCTTTTGTTTCAGAAGTGTGAAATAGACCATTGGTCATTTGGGTCGAACACATAAGAATCATACAAAATGAATATGTAGTTTTTGAATCTCAAGTACCCACATTTAAGGTTTTGTTTTAAACACAGAAATTGCAACTTTCAGAGGCGACCCATATGGGGGTTTTACATTAAAACTAAAGAGTAGAGAAATCATAGTGAATCGAGCCCAGAAGCTCTAAAAAGTGCCTCTCCTAGGATACATATGTTGCAGCCTGTTCATGGCCATAAAAGCTGAAGTAAAGGAGAGATTCTTTAGGTTTATAAAGAAGGAAATATCTCGATGAGAAGTGGCTTACTAGTTCGAGTCTATGGAGAATGCTATAGCCACAGCCAGAGCCATATTAGAGTCTCAAATCTCCAAGCAAGTTACTAATTTGAGCTCGCATGGGTGGCCAGTGAAGATAAAGACCACAGAGGTAAATACAAAGAGTCTAAGCCACGGCTCGAGCTCTTTAAAGTAAGCACAAAAATATATAAAAAATGCATTAGAGGTTGTGTTAGCCACGGCCTCAAGGCCAGAATGAACAAAACAAAAGCCATAGAAGTATATTACCATGTGCTCAGTAGAGAAAACAAAACCCCTAGAGCAGATTCTTTCATGAAAACTTCAAACAAAGCCCAAGTTTGTGCATATCGGCCATGAAGAACAAAGCACAAAAAGGTAAGGAAAAGTCAGAGAGAAGCATGGACAGTCCACAGCCTTAATGGCCTTTCTTATTCCTTGAAGGGAGTAAAGGGCTATGAAGACAAATAAATTAGACTTACCCATTGAAGTTTCGACTGTCAGAAGGAAAAAGATGAAGATTATCAAGCATGTAGATTCATAGACTGAACTCAACCATCATGGTGGCATGCTCTTAGGCATAGCTCTTTTCCTTCAAAGTGAGGAGTGCAAAATGAAATGATTTAGGGTTTGACCTTGTTTTCCTCATGCCCTAATTCGACCCAACATCATAATCATCCAGAATATTCACAATTGGAAAATAGCACATGGGATTTCGAATTAGGTTAAGCCTTGTATTGTGATTTATTAAAGTCTGAAGGTTAATATTAGACGGGGCCGAATTCAAGTGCCTAGGTTGGTCGATCCTTTAAGTCTTTAGGGCTTGTGTCTTGTGCCTTAGGAAAATTGAAGATTTGGTATGCATAGTGAATGCCTTATGACCTAGAAGTGGATATTGTTATCACTTAGGTTTTCTTTTCTCAAAGGAAAATCAATTCTCCACTTAGGGTTTTTAATTTTAATTGATTTTAGAGAAATCAATTGGAGATATTGATGAGAGAATAATTATTATATTGATATCTTTATGATTTTTTGAGAAAATCAAAGCATTGTAATGGAGAGATAAGAATGTTTTTCTTTTTTTTGCAAAAGATTTTATAATCTTTAAATTGCAAAAAATAGACAAATTGTAAGATCTGCAATCCTGTAAAGCAGAATCGTAAAGCAATCTTTTATAAGTTGTTTTATGATTTCTTGCTATTTTTAGTAGATTCGTTTTGACTTCTTCTCTTGGTCGGATTTGAGTCTTATCTTGGAGAGATAAGGTGTTTTTTGGGCTTTTAAAGCAGATTCAGCCTATTTTTAGAGGCTTGACAGTTTGATCATAAAAGCAGTATGGTTTTTTATGCTTTTATGCTATTTTTTGAGACAGTTTGAAGCTTTTTTCCTTGAGCTTCTTTCTGAGCTCAGATTAGGGTTTCTTGAGAGTTATGTCTTTGAAAAGACTTAGTCTTTTTCTCTCTCCTTCTCAGTTGAGATTTCAGTTCCTGCTCATACACATTTTTGAGCTTGTGAACCTTTTGTACTCAGTTTTTGCAGATAGACACTCTTTCAGTTTCAGTAATATAGTAGAGTTCTTCTTTCCATTTTCTTGTCTCAAGATTGGTAACGACAGTTTGATGCTTTGTGTTTTCAGATTTGAAGCCTTAATATCCTGCTTTTATGAATTTTTTGTACAGGATTTCATGTTTTCAGGTTGTATGATGTATTCAATGTCTGTGAATCTTCATATAAATTATTGATGAAATCATGTATCGATGAGATTGTGAGAACTATTGTAATAGAGAAATTGTTGTGAGTGGAAAATTTTGTTTTCTTTCATAAATAACAAGTTAACCATCTGTAGTTTTAAGTTTTGATTTTAGTCCATCTTTCTATCCCTTTTCTCAGAGGTTATTTAGAATAGGATTTATCATTCGGAGAACTAGCTCACTCTGGAGATTCCTTAGTCACTCAGATCACCCACATTTGAAGGAGGTTTCCATGTTTCAATAGATTGCTGAATATTGCATTCAATAGGGTGCAAATCTATTGACAACATTTACAAAGGTTTTATAAATTCAAAATAAGTTCCCACTATACCTTAGTACCCTCCAAGAAATTAACATTGAGACTATAAAATACCCAACAAGACCAATATTTTGAAAATAATTCCAATTATGTTTAACCCATTGCTCCAAGGAGGTCCTGTAATTTTATTGAAAACCAAACATAAAACCAAAGGTTAGAAACTAAAATATTTTGGTGATGCAAGATTTCCCAACCCCATGGATTCTCCTACATCAAACACCTCGGGTAAGTGAAATGTTCCATGTGTGGGAACTCATGAACATTTAAATATCTTATGTTTGTTCAACATCCACCTCTCTTCCTTATCTACTTGATTTTTGTTCTTCTCCGTGCTATGAAACTTCCTGTCTCTTTCTTCCTCTCATGTAATTCATTTTACTGCACCAAGGTTCATCTTCCCACTTCACTTTATCATTCTTAACTTTTGCATATAAATCAATACTAACAAAATCATAGAAATCACTAAATTCTTTCTGCACATTCCCTTCACCTATTTATTCTTCACTTTCTTCTTCCTCTCTTGCTGCAAAATTCCTTTCAATCTCCTCATACCCTTCAATTGCATCCATATCACTTACATACAAATTAAATTCATCAAAATATTCACAAAATACAAATTTTACCTCATCTTTCAATGCTACAAATTTTGCTTCACCCATTGTCAATGCAAGCCACTCCTTTTTAAATGTTACAATCTGCATTAATAATTCATCATCTTCTTTATTTTCTGCCACTCCTTCACTTTCCTCATTCACTGTCTTCCCCATATACTCTTCTTCACTCTATTTTCCCAAAAAAAAAAATGTTTCCAAGTCCTTCAATGGACCAAACTTTGTTGTAACTTCTCTATTATTTCCCATAGAAATGCCATTTTTCACTCCCAAAAATTCTTTAATCACTTTTGCATATAACTTAACATCAAATTCTATTTCACAAATCTCAGAAAATAATTCATTACCTATATAATCTCTTGTTCCTCTACTGCTGCCCCGATATTTTCTTCTTGATTGTCTGTTGCAATATTGTTCTTTTCTTCTTCTACCTCTTCCCTTGTACTCAACTATGCCATTTTCTTCAATATACTTATGTCCTCCCAAGGACCAACCGTTGTTCCAACTTCACAATTACTTGTTTCCACATATCTCTTCATATCTTGTCTACATGGAAATCGACATCAATATTTTCTTTGCAAAACTTATAAGAATGAGATAATACCTCTACTTTTGTTTTTGCAACCTCTTTTCCCAAGCATGTAATTTCAATTTTCTCCACTTTTATGTTTTCAACAAGATGTATATCAACTGCTACTTCTTTCTTTTCCTCATTATTTTCTTTATCCTCTTTCATGAGGTTATTTTCTTCTTCTTTAGCACCATCTGCATGATATTCTACTACATCTTCTTCTACAATTTCATATACTTCTCTTGCATGTAAATAATCATTAACACAAGTAAACGATACCTCTTTTGCTATTGCATCCTCCTTATTTTCACCATCTTCTTTAGCTTTGTCAAATCCTGCAAACAAAACTTTAGATAAAACAAATTCTTTAGAATTACCATTAAATTTATGGTCCATAGTGACCATTTTCTCCTCCTTTCTCCGTTCTTTCTTGATACTTCCCCTCTTTTCTTCCTTTCTTTCAACTATCATTGTGTGGGATCCTCCAACATTCTTACTTCCACAATCTTCCCATCATAGGGTTGTAATTTAATGTATTTTTCATCTTTCTTCTCGCTGCCCTCTTTACCCATTCTCTCTATTTCATAAGATATTTCCAACTCTTCTCCTTCTTCTATATAGCATTCCATCTTCTCTTCAAGTTTTTCAGCTTTATACCTTTCATTAGCCATCATACCCTTTTCACATAATCTTTGTTCAAACTTTCTTTTAGCCTCTTCAAGTTCTCTTCTCTACTCCATCTCTATCACATCTAGTCTAGCCTCAATCTTCTTCAATTTTCCAATAAGCCATTTGGTAAACCTCTTTTCTTTCCACTCTTCCATAGGTAAGATCCTCACAATCCTTCTCATGACCCATCTTGTCTTCTTTAAAGACATATTCAAAGACTTGTAAGTCCCTCTGCAATTACAAGTCCTTGCAACAATTTCTCTCACTTTAGAGTATCAACCCTCTACAGTCATAGGTCCTCCCTGCAACAAACTCACTCTTGCTTATCCTCTACCCAACATATGGTTTATGGAAGACACACCTCTCTCTTGTGCACCTTCTACCTAGTCTTAACCTCTGCTGGAGGATAATAGCTGCAAACTTATTTCAAACTCTTTCTACCAATCAACTATTGCAATACTTTCTAGCCAATCTTCTCGCTCTGATATTTAAAAAACAAATTCTAAGCTTATATTTGTAACACATTTAAACTCTCCCAAGCAACAAAAATCAAATCCTCACACATTCCAACAAATAAAATATTTTAATTTACTCTCAACACATATCCAAGCAAATAAAAATATTATTTTTAATCACTGTTGCAATACCTCCCAACCAATCTTCTAGCTCTGATACCATTTGATGCAGTAAAAAACTAAGACCATAAATCGAGGTGTTGATCTTCACAGCCACCACACTTAATTCTTTTCTATCTAACTGTAAATTAATTCTCATGGGGAGAATAAGAAGACCCAAAAAGTTCTGAAATGCAAATCATTAATCTTTCATTTAAGTGCATAGAAAACTATTGACATACCACTTTTTAGAGTCAATTTTGAATATGAAAACAACTTCCATTTGCTCTGAAATTTTTTACAATAGAAACTCCCACCTTCATCTACAAGAATATAGGTGGATCAAAATTTATCTATCAATACAACCATGCTGAAAATCAACCCCAAAATCTTGAAAAAATCATTTATGAACATTGGTACTTTGACCCCTTCCAACAACTTTTCACAATTTTCATCATTTCCTCAATTTCTTTCAAACATCAACTAGGAACCCTATTGGTTTTCTAGCTAACACAACATAAACATTCAACAAGAACACCAATTTCTCAAAAAATTCTTGTAGCTAGTGAAAGCTTAAGCTATAGAATTTCCAACAACTAAACCAAATAAGACTCAAGAATAAATCATATTTTATTAACTAGCTTACAAGATCTACAACAACACCTTCAAAATGAAACAATACATGCCAAAGTTTTCTATAGGAAAACTCCTCCAATAAAGAACCCCAAATTTGATTGCAATATCTTCCCATTAGCACCTACAACAACAAATAGTCGCTACAATACTCTGCTACAACCTTTATGGTCAACCCAACTTGGTTCAACACATTCTCTTTGTCTCAAACTCTTCTATTCTTCTTAATTTCTTCTTTTCTTCTTCATCTTCAACCCTAGGCGTGGCCCATTTCTTGTTGTTGTTGCATTTAACAAACTTTCTTTATCCTCCCTTGGGTGCTAGATTCATCTGTAACTCCTCATTTACTTCTTAGCAACAACTTTCAAATTATTTTATGATTTAAGCCTCTACTCTTCAAATTGAAAAACACCATCAATCTGAAATAGTTTATAGGCAATGATAACTATCAAGGGACCCAAATTACATGCATTACGATAGCCCAAGACTTGGGTGTAACACTTTTCCCTTTGACCATTTTGACAATTTAAAAAAAATGACTTCCAACAATTTTGGTGCTCAATTTATAGAGGTTTTACAAATTTAAAATAAGTTCCTCCTAGACCTTAGTAGAGCCTCCAAGAAATTAACATTGAGAGCATAAAATACTCAGCAAGACCAATATTTTGAAAACCAGTCTAATTATGTTGAACCCATTACTCCAAGGAGTTCATGCAATTTTATTGAAAACCAAACATAAAAACAAAGGCCAAAAACTAAAATATTTTTGGTGATGCAAGATTGCCCAACCCCATGGATGCTCCTGCATCACTTAGTAAGAGTTATGGAAATGTGCACTACTCTGGTGGCTATATCCTTGCCTTTGATGCCAAGAAAAATTCCTTTTAACATACCTTCGATGGAGGCCAATATGCCCACAAAGCTAGCATTTAATATTTTTAATATCCTATTTTCACAAGCATGACAAATTTGCCATTAATTATAACCAGTTATATATATATATACATATATATATATATATATATACATATATATATATATACATATACATATATATATATACATATGTATATATATGTATGTATATACATATACATGTATATACATATACATATATACATATGTATATACATATATACATATATGTATATATATGTATATACATATATGTATATATATGTATATATATATATATTTATAATTGAATACATTCATATACACGTGTATACACACACATATATATATATTCAAATTTATTTAATATAATTTCATAATAAAAGACTTTACTTGATTATATTTATCAAATTGACAAATCAAGAAGCAATATGATTCCCAATCATATAAATCACTTTATTTTACCTTTATTAAAAAAATTGCATAAACTCACACTCAACTAGGTTAGATTTAATCTATTGACTTGACCCATCTCAACTCAACTCAAATTTTGACAAAACACACAAATTGACTCAACGATAGATTTAGGGTAAACCTACGTGAGTGTGTGTGCGAGAACTCAAATGGCATAACCTATTTCCCTGAAGTCTATTCTCCTCTCTCAGGTGATACTTTCCCTCTCTGGAGGGCAAGAAAATAGTCTTGCATTTCACTTAGAAATCATTCACATAGTTAGCCATTATAAATCACGACATAATCATAATATTTGATTAAATATCATATAATCATCAAAATTCAAATACATTTCATTGCATATAAAATTTTATCATAATGATAACTAACATAATGTCATCATTAAGTATCAAAATACATTTTAACGTAATAGTTAAAAGCAATCTGGTTAAGCAAAAACGAGCTGTAACACTTTTGATAGGTTTGTAAGTGCTCTAGGGAATTCATGTATTTTTCATCGAGCATCTCTAATTTTTGCTACCAGACTTCTATGTGCACATGGTCGTCAATTATTTCATGGAGGGAGATATACAAGGAAGGAATTTCAAGTTCTAAAGATTTCATAAACTAGTGAATATAGATTGTGTCATGTAGGTGTTCACATGCTAGTATGATATGCCTAAAGAGCCAAGGGTAATTATAAGTGTCAATTTGTGTGATGCTTGCCCACAAGTTTATGCATAACTTATTTGATAACTCCATTACTTGCTTTTGCTTGATGATTTGAATGAGGTTAATATGGCATGAAGAATCAATGCAAAATTTTGAAATACTCTAGGATCTTTTTGGCTTTCTCATTTTTAAAAGATTATCTAAGAGGAGTATCACAAGAACATTGAAACAAGTGAGAACATTGGTAGTGAGGAAGTTGCAAATATCAGTGATGGTGGTTGTTTTCATGGGTATCATGTCAACCTATTTTACAAAGTAGCCAATTGCTATGATTATTAAGAAATCACCTTTAGATGAGGTGGAGAAATTTCACTAATTAAGACCCTATAGTAAAAATGGCCATGACAATGTCAATAGTTGTAGGTCTCGAACAAAGGCATACACTATATTACTATATTGTTGATAAATATAACATTTCTTGACAAATTCAAGCGTACCATATTGTATTGTTCATAAATAGTTTTTGAACTAGACATCTTCAATTCAAATACCAACATAACAATACAAAAATATATTATTTATCAATATCTTTCTTATATGACATGTTAATTTCACCATTACTACACAATGGTACGAGTAGTTAAGGCAGGATACCAACCCACTGTAGTTGGTGGTATGGAAATTAAAGTTGAGGGGGTGGATGGATGGGGGAGTTCGTAAAAATAATATTTTAGTTTAATTGGAAAACAATTGGTACAGACTAGATGTTTGTGTCCGTATAGGGCAGAGAGAGACATACATGGCACGGGGATGGAGATTAGGACGTCTACTGGGGCGATCTCAAAGTGAAAAGCATGGACTGCGGTCGTTACCATTATCATTGTCATCCACAGCGGCAAGGACGCTTCTCCGGCGAGTAGGAGGTGTTGTTGGGGTGGGACTGGGCCTTGGCTTAAGCCTGGGATGGATGAACTTCAGCCTCAGCAACAACATCATCAAGAGCGTCAATGGTGAGGAATACGATGTTGTGCGGCGGTTGAAAATTGCGGGGGCAGTGCCTCTCCGTCTCTCTCGCAATGCTCTCACAGCTGCCATCATTGCCTTTGGTATGCCACCTTCATTATCATCTCCCTCTTATGCTACATTTTTATTGCCCAACTAATTAGGAACAAGAAGAGAGAGATTTTATGTCTATTACAATGAGAAAGTATGAAGGTGAAAGTAACCCTAAATTCTAAAAATTAATCATTGTTTCTCCGAGTTTTGGGGATGAGGGGTAGGCATGGTTTCAAAGAAAACAATTTTTTTTTTTTCAGATTTTGAGATGGTTAGTAACGTTTTATTAAAAAAATAATATTTAAAATTAAAAAATTTAAATAAATAAAAACTAATTGAAAGTAATTGAAAAGAAGGTTGACAACTTTAAAAGTATGTACATTGTGCAGAATTTGCAATGAAATTCTATTGGTCCAATAATCCATCATATAATCATATAGAGTCATGGCATAATATGATCTGTAAATGTTATTTCAATTTTTAATTAATAAAAACTACAAAGTACAAATGAATCACAAATGACAAACATCAAAATTATAAAATGACAATGTCAAAAAAAGATGCACATATCCTGTTTGAGTAACAAGTTTATAAATTGGAGTCATCATCATTGGAAATCTCTGAAATCACTTCTCATTGCTGGAATTACAGGACTCAATTGACATTTAATGTGATCCCAATCGATCCTGGTTATTATGGCTCATTGGGCTCTACATCTCACCATGCTGATAGACTCTATTTGTACTCAGGTGTCTCGTGATTAATGAATACAGGGCCCCACGCACAACAAGAAGATTTTCTGCTCTCCTAAAAGTAAATCTGTTCCTCGTGAAAGAGTTTATAAAGCTACATGTGGACTAGTTCCTTTTAATAGTAGAGGAACTAGAAACATATGAGAGGAGGCGAATGACAACCATTGAAGCTAAGATAGTTGCCACCAACTAACCGACTTGTCCTATGCCAAAGTGTGTCAATCAATCGTTTTGAACTTTGGCAATCAGTAGTATATTTAATCCACACAATTCTGATTAAAGAAGTTTCTTCTTCACTGTACTTTTTCCTTGGGCCTTCATGAGGCCATTCCTTAACTTGTGGTTGTCAAGCGGAAGCATTCTATTAGGGATTTCCACATACTATTTTGGATTCAATATACAACCATGTGTAGAGGAGTGCTCAACATGTCTCATCTATGCTAAATGATAGATTGAATAAGTTCATGATAAGAATAATAGGGTGGGTCTCTCCACAAATGGTGGTTTTCATCTGACCAAGCATACTATCAATGCGCTTGTAGATCTACTTAAGGCTAGGATTGTAAGAAATGCCAAATTTGTTGACAATGAAAATAAGGAACGTAAAAGATGTGATGTATCTCACATTTGACCAACATCCATCTTTGATTGCAACCTTCTTCAACCTCTTCCCTTCTCTATCTTGAATTCTCCCTGCTTAGTCCAATGCTGTGTCACGATCATAAGTTGCAAGGGCTCTTGCAATTCAAGTATCTTTTGCGATAGAATGAAGTATGGAGCAAATCAAGTATTGATTGAGACCAAAAACAATACTCATGAGGGTGGTGGTTGTAAACTAACATTTGCACATCCTTTGCATGCACCATAGCCTTTTTGACCCACCACTAACCACATACCCATTAAGACTTTCCCTTATGTCATAAATTGTATTCAACCAATTCCTTAGTGCACTCACATGACACAACTTGACTCTAAGCAAGGTTCAATCCTATCTAGATGAGCTTGCATACACAAAACTAAAATAATAAAAAAGGTCGTATGGATACATGGAGCCTGTTGTACCCTATTCAAATTTGATTGAGTTAGAAGGAACTTCTTTGTTATCACCAAATATTGTGCCGAATTGTATTGTAGTCAAAAAAATTTCTAGGCAAAAGCAAATTGTTGAGGAAACTAAAAAATATTGAATTGTCAAATGTTTGTAATTTGTCCATAAATTTTAATTTTAATTTTAATTATTTTTTAAATAATTGATAATTTATTATTGGTTATTGGTTAAAAATTTAATTAAAATTATTGTTAAATAATATTAATAATTTATTAAAATTGTAGATATATTTTATTTTTAAGTGGTTGATTTGTAATTAATAATTATAATTATTAATTATCTTAAAATTATTATTATTATTATTATTTTAATCAATAAAACGTAGACTAGCTGCATATATAGATTTAAACAAAATATGCAAAAAGAGTCTGAATCCAGGCCATACTAGCCTCCAGATTCCACGCATTCATGAATTGTGATAGACTATCCCTATCCCACTATGAACCCCCCGACAGAGCAAAAAACATACAATTTACAATACCATTTTTACATATTTTCATCATAGAATTGCATTGTCTCCACCAAGTCCACGAAGTCTTTGAGCCATTGCAATCCAACCACTTCGACCACGCCCAGTCGCTTACAAAGGAAGTCCACTCCAGTTTGAGCCCAAAAGCGATGGCATTCCAGCTGCTCACCCATCGCGTCCAATATGAACGGTTGCCACTCTACTTCCACACCTTGCTGAAACATTGCCGTAATGTCGTCCGGAAATGGTATTCCCACACCAGACCTCGCAATCGCCACCACACTCAAATCTTCCTCCAGTATTGCAGCATCGAACACCATTATGAGGAGCACCAAACATCGGACCTTGGGTAAATTCAAATCCAACAAAGAAGCTAGAAACCACGAGGAAATGCCCGAGTTAGCCTTTGTCTTGTTGTTGGAGAAGCAAAACTTCCTCCCTAGCACCATTCAGACAGCCTCCAAACACAAAATATCCTTATTTTGGCACACATTTTTCAATCTTTGGTCCGAAATGAACCCAATAAAGGCTGCCTCCGACTTCCTACTTCGTAGTTTGATGGGGGTCTCCATTTTGTGTGCTAAGAAAATCACAAACATCAGCTCTAAATAATCGCATTCCCATAGAGGACGAGCCAAAGCCAACTCTTGCCATCAATTCCTTCAGTACCTACCTCCACTCCATCGTTGTAAGAGCGTACGGGGTGATCCAAGTGTAAGCTCTTTGTATATCCGTTCGATCCGAGCTTTCTCGAGTTTGTCACTCCGCACACCTCAATGCTGTTTCTCGTAGGGGAACGCAATATGCCGACGGTCATTTAAACCTCTTCCTTGTGCAGCATTGAATGCCAATTTTGAAACATATCTTTGGCAGCGCATTGAATGAGGCTGCTATCATGGTGCATGACATCACCTGTCCCTTCCGTCCCTTTTGCCACCAAGTTAGCCCATGTGCCGAACTGGCCATGTTGGCACATCGACCCCCACAAATGACACATGGGCAATCTTAAAATTATTATTATTATTTAAAATTGATTTTTTTAATATTATTAACTATTATTAAAAAAAATTAGAACTTCTGATTGCAATTTATGAAGTGCTGCTGCACTTATAAAAAGGCAGCAACACCTCATAAGGTACAACTAACATTTAAAAGTATGCCTCAATATTACAAGCACACATTTTCTATACTTCCATCCTTTCTTTAAAAAGTACAACGTTTATTGAAAAGTGTGCTAAGTATGGATTCAATAATTTTTAAAGAAAATATTAATTATTATTAATTAGTAATTATTATTTTTCTAAAAAAACAAAATGGATGCTTATAAAATAGTTCACATCTATTATTAAAAAAAAATTCATTTTTGTTGTTCATGAGTAAATACAATATATTTTCTAATTTTTCAAAAGTCCCAAAGATTGATTTCGAGTATTAGGACAAAGATTTTTTTTACCAGCAATGGTTGAAGATTTTTAGAGTCGACATCTTCCCTTTTGCATCATTCAATAGGCATTTCTTGTTGATTAATTCAACTCCAGATTCTGATTTTATTTCCAGCAAATAAGTAGTTCTCACTTTCACGTTTTTTTGGAGATTCAAGTTGTAAACATGATTGTTTTTAGCAAGGTGTTACATGAAGGATTCGACGTTTAGTTTTAGTGATCAAATTGAGGAGAAGGTGACTTTTAATGAAGAGTGAACACGAGGATTTTTGGATTCAAGTTAGGTCCTCATTGAATAATCAAACTTTCAAAAATCTTGAGGGTTTGCCAAAATTTCTTCAATACAATAAAACATCATCAAATCATAATCCCTGGCTTTCAAGAAATTCTATTTTTACCCTGTATTAAAAATAGTTCATCACCATTTTTGAAAAGGAGAGCAATTCAAAGTTTGCAATTTTTAATAATGTTTGTGCTATTCTTAGTTTCTTACTATTTTTACTATTGGCTATTTTTATCTGAGAGTTTTATTATTCAATTGTCTATCTCATTATGCGAGAGACATGAGCTTTTGACGGATAATTGTAACAATTTAATCCTTAATTGAACTAGCAATCACATTAGAATTAGTGGACTAGATAATTTGTAATAAAGTTTGCAAATCATGGGAGCAATTGTAGTTAGAGTAGAAATGTTAATTTATTTCATTTATTTTCAACTTTGTAAATAATATAAATAAGTGCCTTTTTGCACTTAGTTTCATTGATAAATTGATTAATGGTAATTCTCATGCTTGCGTGTTGTTGAAATTGCTATTTAGTGTTATTACCAATCCATAATTTTTTATTCGTTCAATAGAATTTATTAAGCCTATCCACTCTTTTTGGGTGCATTTTATTGCGCTTTACTGAGTGGATGAAAGAATATGTGGTTCAATTCCTCTCGGATGCAGATGAACTAGCAACCTATGAAGACAAAGTAAACAATTAAAGTTTTACATTATAAAAAAAAAAACTATAAATGAAACTTTAAAAACTAAAAAATGAAAATTTATTAAACTTGTGATAAATTTTGATTGCGAGGGGTTGTAGATGTTGGAAGTATTGGCCATGGAAGTACCACCAACTACGAACATCCTTTAAGAACCTATCACGAAGAGCCTCAATACTTTGACAATTTGAGTGCACAAAATCAATGAACTCACTCGTGACTATATCTCGCAATTCAGTTTTTGAGAAGAGTTTGATGAATGCTGCCTTGTACCCCTCAGCCACTTCAAAATCTCTATATGGGGGAAGCCTTCTTGGCATAGAAAGAATTTGAGTACTGTAGTATTTTGGAGACAATGCAAAGGAAAGAAGATGTAATGCGGTGATCATTTTGTTCCATCATTCTTTAACAATTGCATGCACTTGTTTGAAAAAAGTCTCTTCAGGGTTTTGCTCTTTTGCATTTATGGTGCACTTCATCTTCTCAATCATTGAGTTGATGCCATCATATATCTCTCCAATGCATGGCCTATCGATGTCAATATAGTGAATCATACTCAAAATGGGCTCAGTGAAAATAAGGAGATATGCCACATGATCCCACCATGAGTCATCTAATATCATCCACTTAATTTTTGTTGCCCTTTCAATGCTGTTTTGCCTCCATATAGACCAATTTTGGCTAATCACCATGCTAGAAAGTGTTTCGTTGACTTTCACAAGTCGTCTCAAGACAATTTGTTAGAGGCAAAACGGGTTTTTGCAACCTATTACAAATTTAAAAAACATAATTAAAATTTAAATTTAAAGAAGAATTACAATACACAATCAAATTATGAAAATGTAAAATTTTATACTTCACTTACCTTCAATAGCTCCAATTTTGAAAATGATCCAAAAATTCCTTAAGACATGTGGTGGTTGGTGATGAACATCTGGATGTCCTCGACCTTTGCATACAATTGTTTGATCCAATCAAAATTTTATTCCCAATCTTTTGTAGCATAAGATTGAGTGAGTGGACTGCACAAGGTGTCTGCAAGATGTGTGAATATCATTCTTCAACCAACAACCCAACAACTCTACAATTCTTGGCATTGTCTGTTACGACTTGAACAACGTTGCAGGGTCCCACTTCCTCAATGGCTGCAATGAGAATATCAGCAATAAATTTCCCATCTTTTATTTGCCCCTCACAATCCACAAGTTTCCAAAACATTGCCCCTTTAGGGGACATTGCTATGACATTGATCAAGGGCTGATTTTTTGAATCTTTCCAACCATCTAAAACAATGGACACAACTGTCTCAATGCATGAATCCCTTATGGGTTTCAATGAATCTTTGACCATCTTGACCTCTTTTTCCAATAAGGTGTCACACACCTTCTCGTAACCCAAGCCCTTGTACCCTTTTGGAGCTTCATTAACTTTTTTTAACATCTTTTTCCAATATGGTGAACAAATAACATTGAAAGCCAACCTATTTGCATAAATACATCTTGCTATGTGTTGGTTGGCAATGTCTCAACTCTCATTTTGAAATGCAGTTTCCAAAGATCCCTTTGATCTTTGTTTGTAGTGGGTTGTTCACTTCGATTTTGAAGATGAGGAGTGGCCAAAAATGGGTAGTTTTCTACTATTATATTGGGATTAGATGGGGGCAGCATTCCCTTTGATTTTTTTTGAAGTAAGGGGTGACTTGATCTACGAGATTCCCGTTCATCTGCTTGCTCTTGGTCCATAATATATCCCATAGTTGAAAAACTCGCCAATTGCAAAAACTCGCCAAGCCTGGAAAATACGGTACGGAAAAAACTCAGCAACTTAAAAAATTGTTTAAACTTCATTAAAAATGCATTTTTTTTGCAAAATTCAATGATAAGATGCATCCAATGAGTCAATAAAATGAGTACATAGAAGAAACAAGCTGAGTCTAGTTATATTTGATTGATTTGAAAGAAAATTAGACACAAAATCCCATTCTCATGTGGAATGCTCAATATGCTGATACTGATAGTCTAAAACAAAATGAAAATAGCAAATTATTTTTGTAAAACTAAAGGTAAATAGTGGAGAGTGCCTAGAAAATCAAATGAATTCAATGGGAGTTTGAGGGCAATGCCCCTTGTGGGGGTCTGGGGGCAGTGCCCCCCAGTGGGGTCAAGGGGCAACGCCCCTTGTGGGGGTTTGGGGGCAGCGCCCCTCGCGGGGTCCCGGGGCAGAGCCTTAGGTGCGCTCCCTGTTGCGATACAGGGCAGGGTTGAGGGGTGGAGCCCCCGCCACCAAGCCCAAATTAAGACCTCCAAAACCACACAAACCTTCATGGTGTACATCATTTTGCGTTAACAATAAAACCCAAATTAAGACCATCAAAGCTACACAAACCTTCATGGAACACATCATTTTAGTGCTTTTCTGAAGCAAAGCACGCAAATGATTGAAAAAAACAACTCAAAATGCCTTTTTAGCCCGCTGCCTGGGCATTTTCCAGATTGTGTGGGTTTTTTGCAAAAACTCGCCGTACTTTTTGGAAAAACTTGCCAAAAGTACGGCGAGTTTTTTCGGCGTACAATTGCCTGGAAAACTCACCAGCCAAAAAAACTCGCGAGTTTTTGTTAACTCGCCAAGTTTTTAGCGAGTGTTGCAACTATGATATATCCTATGACTGTCTCTGATGGTATAGGTACATCGTTCTTTCCAAGACAAGCTTTGATGCCTTTTCTAGGTATTCCATACAAATGTGCTTTCACCCAAAAATATGAACTAGAATATTGAACATCACATCCATTGCATTTCCAAATGTAACCCCCACCACTTGGAACCAATTGTATCATTTGAACATATTTCCATAGAGGATAATTTGGATCTGTTTTGAATCTAGGTTGAGTTGTGAAGGTAGAACTTGTTTTCATTGTGATTCCTATGGCAAGAAATTTTGTAAACAATACATTCAAAACAAAAACAAAAAATTGAACACAAAAAATAGATATATAAAACCTAGCTCTTTTGAATCTTTGAGACATTCATAAAAGAATGGAAAATACATAGATAAACAAGGCAAATGGAAAATACATAGATAAACAAGGCAAACAATTTTTTTCATGTTTGTAAAATAAAAATGGAAGATTTTTTTTTTGAAAAATACTTACCTCTTTGCAAAAATATCCTTCTATAATCTTCTTGGCAGCCAATAAACACTTGTAAATGTGTAGGAATGACAATGCAATCATTGTAGAAGCTTCAAGGGTCAATTTTCAACTCCCTTTGTTGATCCAACAAGCAAAAATGAATGCTCAGCCTCTTGGAATGAAATTTTCTGTTTGCAAAAGAAATGAACAAACATGAAAATGAAGTTGTTTTTGTGTTTTATGTGTTTTAGAGGTCTATTTTAGGGTTGAGGAGGGTGCAGGTCAAAGTCAAAGCAAAAACAAATAGAAAAAGCAAAAAAAATTAAAAAACCTGTCGTTGCACATCCAGGTGCGTCCTGGGTGCATCCAAGTGTGCCCGGGTTCATCCCAAGTTCGCTTGGGTTTTCCCCAGGTGAACTGAGCCCCCTAAACAAGGACCTTGCCGAAACCCACAGAGGAATTGGACTTGGACCTAGATCCGGCCCGGTAGGAGGCGAACCTGGCTACTTAGCTTTCAACCAATATGATGAGTGACTTTTGTGCTTAGATTAGCTTTTGATTCATGTGATTAAAATCATAAAATATAAAAATAATCATTTGTGATAGAAAAGTTGATTTCCATCTTGTGCTCATACCAGAGGACAAAAGGATAGGGCAGGTTTATTTTGGTTTATTTCACTTTGCATCAAATACCTTGAGAGAATTATTGTGCATAGTGTGTGCACTTGTAGTTTTTGTCCATAGTCTAGGGTCTACGGTTAGTTTTAGTATTGAGGGAGCTTTCCTGTCCAATTTGAAGAGAGGTTAACCTCACACACTATTTTGTTTTGTGTTATATTTGTACCGAAAGGTACAAATTAAAATGTTAACACAGTTTTATGATCCTTGGAATTTTGTTTATGCTGGTGTCCATTACAAATTGCTTGTTCTTTGGGGGAAAGCTCCCTGATTGCTTTGACACCCCTCATCCCTTCCACCAACTCATTCACTGGTCTGACTTTATCACCGAAGTGTCACTGTGCAACCTTACTGGATACCAAGGTTATCACCTATGGAATAACCCCCTTGGAATTTGCCTATTACTCCACACCACCTATACCTTGCACTAGCCTGATCTGATTTATCAAGACACCATGCAGGATAGATAAATTGGGAGAATAAATAAACATAATCCAGGATAGTAAAATTTATAATCATGGGAATTCAGATTATCTAAAGGTTACTTTAGAACATTATTCCATTCACCTGCTAAACTAGTTTCACATCAAATACCTAGAATACAAAATGTAATCAAGACTCAAAATCAAAATTAACATTTAAACATTTAGTCCTAATATAGGTAATTCATCATCCAAACGTTTTAATACCAAAACTCAAACTGATAATTAAAAGATGAATTCTTCAGGTCTAATTCTCTAACTAAAATCTTTCAGGTGTTGGTAAGGATCTTTGGGGTGTTACAATCTAAGACCAACTCATCGAGACCTGCCCATAAGAAAAAAAATAAATTATGACAAAATCCACAGTTGGCAAGAAAATCTACAGCTGGATTACCTTCCTGAAGGATTTGTAATGATGGAATAAAATGAAACTAAGAAATTTAAGAACAGCCATCATCCATAATATTATTTAAGCACCAATATTGACTAGAACTTTTAACCATTACACCAATAACAACCTGCAAATCTTGTTCCACAACAAAGTACAGGATGCCTAAGGAGGCAGCATGCTTCAGTCCAACAATTGAAGCTGCTGCTTCTGCTTTATTGTTTGTCTCCACTCAATCATTTAACAGAAAACTAGATTTGTCAGCTGCTAAAAACTATTCTTTAGATTATGAATGTCTACTCTTTGATTTTTTTTTCTGATTTCTGTTAAAATTACTCTTCAGATTATGAGTATTCATTATGGGGATTGCCCGAAGGAAGTGTTGAGAGAACAAAAGCAAAACATGAAGTTCACCTTAGGTGTGCAAATAGACTTCAGGAGCTATGTTTCCAAAATGGAGGAATCTATATTAAGCTTGGTCAACATATTGGGCAGTTGGTAAGAGTTAATGTAGATTTCAAGCTTTACTTTTATCCGCCTTAGTTTGTTAGTGCTCTTTCTAAAGATGGTTTTATAAATTTTTGATTCAAGGTATTTGTTTATAAACTTTGTACTTTATTGCTAGTAAAGAATTCAACAATTGGGAACCTGTACATGAACTATTTTGAGGACCTAATCTAATAAAACTGACAGAGAGTCATAGTGTTAACATACATTGCCAGGCATTTGAATTTTGGCTTTGGAAGAAAATTTAATTATTTGTTTAAGACTGCATTGAAGATGATTCAATGATCAATCACATTCCTCTATCCTCTACTCTTCTAGATATTATGGGAATACTGTGTCTAGTATGATGAATTCATTTTGTAAAATATCTATATGCATCGGTGACTTGGTAGGATTTTATTACAGTTGAGAAAAAAAGTAATTTTTCTTAAATTTTTTAGATAACTTAGCCAAGGTTTCTATTGGGGCCTCACTTGAAAATAAAACTGCATACAAATTACATAGCAGAAAAAACTACGAACAACATGCTAAATTATAGCAAGACTTATGAACTATAAGTAGAGAAAAGATCCAATAAAGGCTAGATACATAACTCCCTCACAACCACTTTCAAAATGGCTCATAGGCCAAAAAGAACCAAGATAAGAAAAAAACACAAAGCAGCTCCACCTTACATTTCAATCCATATTCACGACCTTGAGCCACATCCTCATGATCAATAGCAAAGTCTTCAATCCACACTATCGGACCGACCGACCATCCACTAGTCTTGTTGAATTGAGCAGCTCCTGATAGGGGCAGAAAACAGAAATCCAATGCCATATCCTTCCCGCGCCTTGCTCTATGCAGAGGCGAACCACAACGCACAGGCATGGAATAATCATTGTTAACTTCTGCGATTCAATTATGATGGATGACACACGTGGAGGTTAGAACCTTTGCATATCATAGTAGAAGACCCAATGCACTCTAACTTGCCTCATAAGCTCCTCCACATCTTCTTGTCTACACCATTTGGCCATTCTTGAGCTTATTAACTCCTTTGGCTTCAGCCTTGCACCTCCTTTCCTCTTCACACCCCTATGTTCGTCAAACAACCTTGTTGGCACCATATCCGCAAATTGCCATGGCAAAAACATCTTTAACAGGCACATTCTCAGCTCCAAATCAGGGACAAACTGAGCTAAATTGTCTATAAATATTTCATGAACTGCCGACTTGGGTCTATGACCATGATCTAAACCAGCTTCCCTCAATACTGCACATACAAACCCTAAAGCTACATCCTATTCACAGCTTAAACTCATACACAGTTGATGAGGAGCTACTCCACCCAAAATCTTTACATCCTTGCCCTTCTCAGCACTTTTCTTGCATGCTATTATGGTGAGAAAAGAGCCTAAGCAACCAACAAAACCACACAGAAATGCCAAGCATGAAAGCCAAATTGCACAATCATAACTACAAACAACACTTAATAAGAAGAGGAGCATGTCAAATGCTTACGTCATCATTAGCTGCCACTTCCATAACCAATCTCATCCTTGATTAAGCTGAGTTTTGTCCCAATTGCATATGGAAGGCTTCCGTCTATTAATTCCATTGCTCTCCACATTGTGCCAAGGGATATCTAAATCCTTAAGAAAGAAATGACATTGAACTCCTCATGCTGGCAAAAGTCATAAGAAAGAGGGAATGTAGAGATCAATAGTCCATCCTTATAGTATTGTAAACAAGAGTTGTTCAAGCTAGGTGTTATAGAATGTAATTTTCTAAATCAGGCCATGAAAAGTCTAAATGACTCAGTTATGCTGTTAAGGGATCTTGAGCAACACCCATATTTGTTAAGAAATCAGCAGTTGCATTCACTTTTCACTTACAATGCTGAAGTTGTAGCTCTAGAAAATTACTTTAGACCCCAAACCTCTTCCACAAATCAGTTGAATCTCCAATTTGGACTGTGGCCTTTGTCAAGAGCATTAATCACCACAAGGGAATTGCCTTCAATTACCACTTTCTTGAAATTTAGAGATACAGTTGAATCCAGACCAGCTATAAGCACCTAACATTCAGCCTCATTGTTGGTCATTGTACCATAAAAAAGAGAACCCCCAAACAGGAAAATACTTGAACTGTCGTGCAATAAAAATCCTCCACTTGCTTTCCCGGGGTTTCCTTCTGCAGCCCTGTCAAATTAACTTTTACAAAACCTTCTGGAGTAGGGGACCATATCTCTCAAGCCTCAACTGTGTTGTGCTTTCTACCAATATCTTGTAAGTTCCCTAAGTGCTTATCTCTTACTCGTTGAATAGGGGGGATAATTGCTCACTTTATAGACAAGGTTTAGAAGGATATTTTATAATGCCAAAAGGGTAAGATTGTTGGAGATGTACTTCAAGGAGAAAAGTGCAAATGGGTCTAATGTGGTGGAACACTGATTTGAACTTTTTCAAATCAAATCTACTTTACCATGTGCTTGGCCAAATTAAGAAGATCCTTTAGGAGTTTGAAAAAACAGTCTTTTGGTCTTTAATGCTTAGGACAAATATGAATAACAGTAACAAACAGTTCTTGTTTGGAAGAGCTCCAATAGCAAGGCTTTCCATTAGAATTTTAAGCATTTTGCTTATCAAACCATTGTCTAGCATGGTTACTGTGCTAGTTGCGGTATCAATTGTTTTGTTTTAACCTTATATTTAAATTAAATTTAAAGAAATAAGAACCGCTTCAGTTTCTTGTCTTACAAGCCATGAATCAGGTATAAAAAACACTGAATATTCTTGTAATGATAATGAAAATGTGAATGGCAAGTTTTAGGGAAAAAGATTATGCCAAGATCAATTACTAAACATTGAATACTTAGTAAAAAAAAAAAAAACTCATACCTCAACCAAGGTGAGAACATTTTTGAAGAGAGGAAAACATTTGACGGAAGAAAATCCCACATGGATTAACTTTTTCATACCATTCTCTAGGAGATTCTTTTTATCCATAGATAGATTTTGTAATTTTGCAAAGTAAATGCTCTTTTCCTTTCATAACAAAACCTTGGGGTTGAGACACAAATTCTTCATGTAAGTCGTCAACTAGAAAAAATACTTTTAATATCCATTTGATGGATAGGTGAATTCATTTTTGCAATTAAGGCTAAC
>VDFB02391607.1:0-23116 GCA_007258455.2 Sequoia sempervirens
GATCTTGCACATACCCTCTTTTGTGATGATCTTGTATTCTCCCATGGATATAGGTGTGAAATCAAAGGTTTCCAAAGCATCTTCCAATAATTTTGTGGCTTCTTCAATTTTCTTTTGTCTTTCTATATTGTTTTTCTTGGTACTAATCATAACACATGTACCTTGTTGCTTTGAGGAGTAGAGGGTGACTTATCATGAACTCCCAAGATTAGCATTTGAGGTTGGATCCATATCACACAATTCAAGATGCTTTAAAGTGAGGTTGATTTTTGGTTTGTATATGATATTGCTGGTGTTTTCTTGTACCATAATACATTCTTTATTAGGAGAGTGTTTAGGAGAGCTAAAAACTAGATGTTCTTGACATTCAATGTTTGGTTCTTCCATATTGATTTCATCACAAGTAAGGGAATGATCAGTGGTTGAAATGTCTTGCTCAATAAAGGTTATCCTATTTGAAGAGGGATAACTAAGATTCGCATGACTTTCATCCATTTTGTTTTCCAACATTAAGGTATCATCTTCATAACTATGAGATATACTAGGAGAAGTATAAGTATGATTATCATGATCATTTATGAACTTGTTTGTTTTTTCACTAATGTCTTCCAAAATAGGATAGGTAGGGTAAGGATCATTATTTACAATCTCATTCTTGTGTGTTGTAATATCTTCCCAAAGGGGATGAGGAGAAGGACAAGCAAGGTCTTCATGATTATCAATGATTGTACCTTCTTTTGCCAAGATACCTTTGTCACCAAAAGGAAAGGTATTGGGAGAAGAACAATTATGATCACCATGAGTACCTATATTTGTATTCTCTTCTATCACATAATCCACACAAATAGGAGAGATTGTATGGGGTGTATGTGTAAGGCAAGCATTAACATTGTCATTCTCTTGTGCTAAGAGACTATCATAACTAGGGAATGCATTGAATGAATGACTAACATGCTTATTAACTAAATTTCTCTTTGAAAACTTGGAAAGGATAGATACTAACATCTTTGAATAAAAATCTATGCAAATTAAAAATGCAATGTAAAGGGATAAAAGGAAATGCAATTTTCAGATGATAATTGACTGATTATGCTATGCAATAATGTGGGAATGAAAATTTTGAAATTAAGAAATGCATGAAATGAGCCAAATTAAGCTAGATTTAATTAAATTCATGTTACAAAAACTAATCCAACTTATGTAGATAAGTAAGGGAAGCAAATAGAAGCCAAAAAATAGGGTTTTCAATTATGTAAAAGGTGGTTTTAGGGGCATAAAGGGACTAAGTCACCCAAGGTGGTGAATGAGTCCCCGTGGTGATTTTTTTTTTAGAATTTTCATATTTTTTGGTTGATTTTTATGTTTTCTTTGTTGTATGATGCAAACCTAAGGTGCAAATGCAGAATTTCAAAAAAATTAATGATTTGAGATACAAAAATGTAACCTATATGCACTTTCACTAATGCAAACTTTTAAACCCTAGAATGCAATTAACTAATGCAAACCCTAATGAAAAGTTAATGTAGGCTAGATCTAAGATAATGATGGACTCTGAAATTAGAAAAGAAAGTATTCTAAAGGTGGGTTCACCAAAATGTGGACAAATATTTTGGTACCCTAATGCTCTCTAACACTTCTAGGGTTTTTCACCTAAAAGGAGAGAGGTAGGCCAAAATGTGCAATGTCCCCACTCAAAACTATGCAATTATGAATGAAATGTGCCTAAATGTAATGATATAAATGCAATAAATTGATAAAATAGATCAATTAAAGAATGAAAACTAAAGAAATGAATATTTTTGAAAACATGGTGATGTATGAAAAAGACCTAGAAAGACGAATAAAAATGCAAACAAAATAGAACAGGAAAGAAAAACAAAAAGCATGCACCTAGAAATGCTACTAATCCTGAAATTTTGACCTACTAAGACACTTATGCAATTCTGGGTGACTTAGTCCCAGATCTAGAAAATTGCATTGGAGTCTGTTTCAGAAAAATGGGTATCCAAATCTACAGAAAAATATGAAAAACATGTGGAGTGGGACTAAGTTTCCATTTTTGGCGACTCATTCCAATTTGGCTTTTCTAAAAATATGAAAGTGGAAACGAAAGCCCTCGATCTATACTTTTTGTTCCTCTAGGTGTCTGGTTCAGAAACTGTCAAATTCGGGCATGTAAGTGACTTTTTGTGGATATCTTAACCTAGTCAACTAGGAGATGTCTTCAATAAATTTTCCACTTATCCTCCAATGTTTTCCAAACCTTCAAAGTGCCTAAATCTGCAAACACACAATGAAAGAGAAGGAAATGGTGAATGTTAAGGCATGGGGGTTTTCCTTGGTCAAATCCCTTTTTAGGTAATTAAACCAAAATGAAGAAATAATGTAATGAAGCATGAAATAATGGAATTAGATACTTTCCATGATGATAGATCTTGAATTTCTACAACAATAGATGGAGAATTTTCCCTTGAATATATGAAAAATACTATCTTGATGACTTAAAATGCTAAAACCCTAGCTTACTTGAGTTGAATGCATGATGAATGATGAATATCACTTGAAATTTACTATGAATTAGGGTTTAAAACATTTTTTATATAGAAAATCCTCCTAAAATGCTTTAATTTGATCCCTACAGGCATATGAAGGAAAAATTAAACTTTAAAATCTATTTTCTTGCTTTCGAACCTCAAAATAGATCAAATTGGACCCTGAAATTAAGCCAACTTAGAAATGACTTAGTCCCACTTGGATCAGGACTAATTTACCTAAATGGATGACTTGGTCCCCACGTCTTTTCATTAGATTGTTGTTGGAAGTGAAGAAATCAGGTTTATATTCAATGATAGAGTTGGGAGTTTATCAAAAATAAGAAGCCTTGGGGTGCACAATATGGGCCCATAAGAGCCTATTAATGATGATGTAAAGGGAAATTAGGGCTTGGGACACAAAATTCAATGTGAAAGTGTGATTAAATACACTTTACATCATTAAAATGAGGTCCACATAGCTTACAAAGGCACAACATCCAATGTGAATGAAATTAAGACACATTACAACACAATCCCGAGGTTTTAGTTTAAAAAGACTTCTAGATTAATGTGAGAATGCAATTAACTATATTTTACAATGTCAAATTAAATGAAAATAGGTCCATTAGACTTAAATACTTAATAAAAGTCTAGAAAAGTGTGAAAGTCATTTAGAACACCTTTACAAGACATGCATTTTGTTCATTTTTCTAGGGTCAGAGACCTAATGTGCACATGTAAAACACCTCACATCCCATTAAATCAAAGGAAAAATCAAGCCAAAATCACAAAGGAGGGCCTAAATATGAAGAAAAAGTAGAAGGGTTACTTTTTTTTGTGTCCACGATTAGCCCCACTTTAGTGAGAGAGGTGAACCTACTTCAAGCTCACACTAAAGTATATCCACCCCTGTCGAGATGGGGTTCCAATGAACTAATGCTAGCAAGATGAGACATAAATGATCAAGAGGGATGATCAAGCCCCCAGGATGAAGATCTCATGGAAAACTAAACATGATCACAAAGAAACACACATGAGAATGGTGTAAATGAAGAGGGAGAGAAGGAGAGGGAAAGAGAGTCGGATCAAGCTTCGATCATTTGTGCATCACATTTGTGGGTCATATCTAGGCTATTTTACCAAAAGAACAAACACTAGAATATTTTGTGAGATGTGTCCACCTTTGGAATATGTCATGATAATTGTTCTCTGCGTGTTTGGCAAGGATGTTTGTGATTTGGTGCTCTCAAAGTTTAGTTTGATGTTGTTGTGTGTACTGTATGAATGCGGATAGGTGAGAATTATTCTAGGTTTGAAGGTTGTTGTAGCTGATGTTGATGAGTCTAAAGGAATCTAAGATGTGTTATAGTGATTCGCGAAGCATGTTGTGTGGTTAGCATGTCATCTTCTTGATGTGGAAGTGTATACTTCAAAGTTCATTTGTGTTTTCATTAGGTTTTTCCAACCTGGTGTTTACACTTCATATGAAGGATTAAGAATTAATTAAGGAAGCATGTGATTGATTTGAGATGATGTTTTGGGTCTTGGTTAAGTGTTGGTTTGGTCCACTCTCATTCATTTCCACCGAGAATGTTGAGTTTCCAACATAATTTGAATTTATGAAATGAAAGCGTGTATAGCCAACCTTGGAGAAAGTTTCACAAGGTTGAAGGGGTATAAATACAAAGTCAAGATGTTCTTGAATGAAGATCCAGATTAAGCCACAAGTTTGAGAAGCAAATTTGTGTGAAAGTGAATTAAGGAAATAGTACTTTAATGTTGTAGATTCCTGAAAGCAGTGAGTTGAAGGTGTCTACAATTCTTCTGATCAAGGCTACAGATGTGTGTAATTTATTGTGGTGGATCTTTCTATAATATTTTGTATCTATAGGCAGTGAGCCTTCCTGTTGGATAGTGAGTCCTTTCTGTAGGCAATGAGCCTTTGTATCCAAACAATGAGTCCTTTTGGGCAGTGAGCCTCTTTGTATTCAGTTGTGCAATTATTTTATATTGTGAGCTAATCCTCACCATGGCTTTTCCTTATTAGGTTTTCCATAAATGTGTCTCTTCTGTTGATTTTTTCTTTCTACTATCTACATTTCATGTACATACTTAATATGAGAATAAAGTGTTTGTAGAGTCGATAAGTGTTTGAAGTTTTGTGTTTGAGTTTGGTGACAATTGATTCACCCCGGCTTAGTTTCTTGGTTTTTCAACTCTTTTTCTTTAGTTTTCACATAAATATAATGTAATCTCATATTTTATTTTTGATGGACCAAGAAAAGTGCCATTTCCACTTTTGGTCCCCATGTTTGTCACACATGCCTAACAAATAGTATATTGAGGTGTTGGTAGGGAATAGGAAGGCTTGAGGGTTTCAAACTTTGTTGATGATGGAGGTGAAGATTCTCAAGATTCTAATGAGATGATGCCAATGAAATCCTGCTTTTCTTTGGTTTCTCCTCCTCTTTTGGCACGGGGTTTTTTCTCGTTTGCATATGAGGAGGTTTTTGGGACTGTTTCTGGCATCTTGGTTTGGTGGCGTCGGCTTGCAGGGGGGGTGTGCTTGCTTTGCTTGGTGCTGTGGCTTGGAGTTGGCCTACTATGGTTGGTGCTTGTGCTTCGTGGGGTGCTGTGCAGAGTCTGTTTCTTCCTTTGGTGGCATTTCCTTATGTTGATCATGTCTCTGCTGCCTGTGGGTGTATGTTTTGTGGATGTGTTTTGAGAGTGCCGGCTGTCGTTCTTCAGCGGAATCTTGGTTCTCCTTCTTGCCTACGGTACTTGGCAAGGATTGGGTGCTGGTTGCCCCCCTTGTTTCTTTTGTGGGCCATGTGTCTACGGTGGGTTTGTTGTGGTGACTTCCTTGAAGAAGTGTGGTTGAAGTTCAAGTCTATCTTTGCTCCTACTCGGCGTAGTAGGAGAGCTTGGGGTTTCTTCTTGTCAGTTTGTTCTTCTTCCTGCTTCTTCTTCGCTGCTTCTTCTATTCCTAGCTCCTGCCTGTGGTGTGTTTGGTGCCACTTTTCTGGGGTTTCTCTTTTTTGGTTTGTTTTGGTTCTTTCTTTTCCCCTCTTTGTGGTTCAGGTGGTGTTTCCTAGTGGCGGTGTGTGAGGAGTTTTCACCCTCTTTGGCTCTGACCGGCGTGTTAGGGTTGCTTGGCGTGCTCTCTTGCTGGGCCTTCTCTTTACTGCTTTGCTGCACGGGAACCCCTGTTACTCCTGGGGTTTGTTTGTTCCTGAGCACTCTGAGTTTGAGTTTCTGCATTCGGTGGTCGTTTGGCCTTTGATTGAGTTTCCGCTTTTGGTGGTTGATAGGCATTTGCATTATGAGATTGATTTTCTGTTTAATAAATGCCTGAATCCTATTGTGTATCTTTGGGTTACTCTGGCCTTTCCTATGGAGGTGTTCCTATCTTCTATTGAGGCGGAGATGGATGTGGCTGGTAGTGACCTTTCTCCTATAGAGGTGGAGCGAGATGCATTTGATTACACCTAGATGAATTGTTGGGGGGCTGATGACGCCATGTTTTATGGTTGCATGAGAGCTGATGATGGCCTACACGTTGTCTTATTTTCCTTATCTTCTATAGAGGTGAATATTTTGAAAAAAAAGTTGATCTTTATGGTGTTCTCTCTCAAGGGTAAGGGGTGTTGTTGTCACCATGATATGGTTGAGCTTGGGTTTCTCTCTTATAGTTGGGGAGAGATTAGATGGCTTTTGAAGGCCACTATTGTTGCCTTATGCACTTATGGTAACCTTTCCTATAGAGGCGGAAAGGGTGGTTTACAAGGCTCTGAAACTTTTGTTGTTGGACATTTGGTCCAAATCTATGCTATGCAAGTTATATTACTAGGTTTAAGGTCCCTGTTAAATTCTGGATGTATAGGGTTGTGGATCCCTTCAAAATCTATAGGTGGGTTGTTGGTCCTATCAAAACCAATGAGTGTTAGATTCGTGTAAAAGCTTGGTTCTTGTTTGGGCTGCCCACTGGCCTTTGGCTGGGTGCTGGCTTGCTTTCCCTGTGGTGCTGCTGGTTGTTTTTGTCATTTCTTTTGGGCAGCTTGCTCTCCTTGGTGTGGGTTTTGGGTCCCCTTAAAACATGAAGGTTTCAGGTCCTTTCAAAACCTGTTGTAAATGGTTTTGGGTCCATTCAAAACTTGTTTTTCCTAGTTTCAAAACAAATAGTATATTGAAATGTCTTTTTCTTATCTAGCCTATTGCATAAGATGCACATTATATCAAATTTTTACCTCTCTTATTTGATATTTAAACTAGTTAGAATAATTATGAATCATCTAAGAAATCCATAAATTTGTAAGCATAATAGATCATGAACTAAAAATATGTAGGTTGAATGATATAATGTGAATTTCAACCTACATTTTTAATAATTTAAATCTAATAATTCTGATACAAACATATGTCCAAAATATAAAATTTTGTAACCACTTTCTTTTGGGCTACGCCATTTATAGGACATTGAAATCTCATGTTTGTATGTGGCATACTATGTAAGCTATATATTATATCAAAAAATAAATTACCTATCTCATTTTGAATATAAACTACATACTTTATAACTCTATAATGTTATACAATAAAAATATAGATGAAAGACAACAATGAAAGTTATACAATGAAATCATGCAACCTAAACATATAAATAATTAATAAAAATTTGAATTGCAATAATTTTGATTTGAAAATAAAATGATATCTCTGGACATAAACATGTGTAGGTTGAAACACAAAATGTACATTTTAGCCTAAAATTTTCTATACAACCCTATGAAATAAAAATTAGGTAGTGTAATATAGGGGGATTCTCTACTCATGAGTTCTCTTCACTTAGAGAACCTCACAAGGTGAACTGCCCTATACTACCTCAAGGAACAATAGTGGAAGTTTTAGAGTCAAAAAGAGCAGGTCACAGAGATTTTCTGAGCAAACTAACAAGCTCTCAGCCAAAGGATGGCAGCATAGAAAGCAAACGATAGTGTGGTGCACTGGCGTCTCGTAGGGACTAGAAAGTGAGAATGTCTCAAAAAATGGCTAAGTGACAAATTACACTCCAATTACTAAGAAGTCCTAGAATGCAAGGAAGCAATAGGAAGTAATAAGACTGAAACAAAGTGAAATAGAGACGATAAGGAGAAGAAAGGAAATACTTATGATCGTGTGGGTGATGAAGCTTCAAGCTCGTGAGTGTCTTCAATACCTGTACACAAGAGGGAGAGAGAAATGGTTGGGTGGTTCTATAGGGGCCAGCCTCAGTCAGACCCCGTTTTGGTGTTCCCATCTCCATGAATAGAAAAATATATAGAGAGAAAAGTAGAAATGAAGTAAAGAGAACTAAAGCACTACAAAACAGTGTTATGCTACTCAACCAAGTAATAGAGGAGATGAGTGAAATCTTACCACCTCCATGAAGAGTGCTCAAGGCTCATGGGGGAGAAAATGAGAGGAATTCAAGCCTCTGCTGCAATGCTTTTTTGTTCCACACTTTCTCTACTGAAGTGGTGGAGTGTTGATGTTGCTACTGTGAAGTGTAAAGTGTTTTGAGATTGAGGAGATGGTGGAGAAGCTACTCAGAGCTTGAGAAGAGCTTGTGAAGCTTGTGAATGAAGTGGAGAAGCTCTTAGAGAGATGTGAAGAGATGCATAGAAGATGGTAGAAGATGAAATGCCTATGGAAGGGATGAATTTGAAGAAGAGATGAAGAGAAATGGCCATATTCGGTTCGGTTGGCCAAGGAGGGTGTTACAAATCAACCCCCAATGGGAAGTGTAACACCTCTGCAGGCTCCAAATGTGAGAATCTACCAAGGACTTAAGCACACCGTGCAGACATCTGGGCACTATGTGGGTGTCCCCAAAAGAAATGCCTCCATCGACACTCAAAATAGGTGCCAATTGTGATGCAAGTAGCGGGCTTAGGTAGAATTAAGCCTCGGATCTTGGTTTTCTAAGGTGGGTAAAAAAAAAAGGGGAATTTCACATGGGGTGAAAATTCGCTCTTATACAAGTAGCAATATTAATTGGGGCTACACAAATGTAAATGATATTGAAAACTCATTTGTATCAAACATATTTTTTAAGCTATAAATTATATCAAACTATTACCTATATAATTTAAATTGAAAACCACTTACTCTATCACTTTATAATGATACATGGTATATATAGAGATGAAATATATGAATGATAGTTATACAATTAAATAGCATGTACATCAAACATGTAAATAATAAATACCAAGAAAACTTATGAGAATTTTAGTTTAAATATAAGCAATTGATCAACTTGATAGTTTATATAGACCCTATTGGTTTTGCATCCAAGGAAATCTATAATAAGAGATTACCAATGACCAAAAGGCTCCATAAGAGCCATTGAAGAAATCAATAAATAAATATCATGGAAAGCATAGTTAAACCTTCGTCTTTATATTATTAAATGAAAATGAGATCTTTGGACATAAAAATGTGTAAGCTAAAGATAGTGTATATTTCAACCTACAAATTTCTATGCAACTCAAATCTAGCAATTATTATACACATCTATGGAAACATATAAAGTTAGGAAGTACTTTAACGAGGTTACACTATCATAAAGGATATTGGAATCACATATTTCTATCTAAAATTTAATGTAAGGTATAAATTCTATCAAACTATTATATATCTAACTTAATGTGAAAACTACTTAATTTCTCACTCTATAATGATGCATATTAAAAATAGAAATCAAACAAAATAATAGCTATATGATGAAATAATACAACCCAAACACACAAATAATAAATACAAACAAATATTGCAAGAATTTTGATTTACAAATAATTGAGGCATCAAAACATCCTTAACTTTCCAAGCAAGTGAATAACTTGGTATGCTATAAAAATCCAGTTAATTTTACTTTTAAGACATCTAAACTAAGATATTTTTAAGGCCTAGATGGCTTTAAGAGTGTCATAAGAAATTCATAAAAAAAAATCATAGAATGCATAGGTAAACCCTTGCCTTTAAAACATTAAATTTAAATGTTTTACCATAAATGTAAAATGAGATACAAGAGTAAAATGGATGGCAATGTGTTCTATTTCATTCTTTCTACTTCATTCCAATGAAAGAATCAAACAAGACATTGTTATTTTTTTCTTTTAACTAAATTCAAACTCTATTTCACATTTTTTTTAAAATATCCTAATATGACACTAAGATCAAATAGAGAAACCTACTAAGAAAAATTATGTTTATTTGCAACTTGTATTTAGCTTTTGCTCCTCTCCAACTTGTGAATCCATTGTCGAAGACCTCCACAACTCACTTTTGATGTCAATTAACACCTATTTAAAAAAATTGGCTCCCCTTATTTTGGGAAAAAGCACAAAAAATATTGGAAAGTGATCCCCTATTAGGAAAAATATCAACATTGAAACATTCAAGTTAGTGACAATAAATGACAATTCATTGAAACATTAAAATTAGTCATTGTGGGTCTCATAGACATAATCAAAACTTCATTATGATTTTTCATTCTATGTTAGAATCATGGAACATTATGTCTTAGACATGTCATTTTGTCTGGAGAATAACCATTGCCCTCATGTTATTGTGTCATCATGTCAAACACCAAGTTTCGTGACCCTAAATTGAATTGTATATCTTGAGGCATGAGTGTGGGGTCCCATGGACAAAGGCATCCCACAAAATTTAAATGGGTGCTACTGAAATATTTTAGGGATATTATAAATTCTGGGATCCCATGAATTTTGTAGTGTAGATTAAGCTTTCAAATTTATGAAGCTAGTGGTCTCATGAATTTAATTATTTTGCATATTCAATTTAATAGAGTAAATTAAAATATTAAATAATAAAAAATTAATCGATGAGAATTTAAAAACCCCAATTGATTAACAAGTGGCAAAAAAATCCTTAATGGTCTGGTGAATTTTATTATTTTTTATATTCAATTTAATAGAGTAAATAAATATTAAATAATAAAAAAATTAATGGATGAGAATTTAAAAACCCCAATTGATTAACAAGTGGTAAAAGAATCTTAACTTGGCAAGACAATTTATCACCCCACCCCAAATGTACCAGCTCATATCTTCAAACTAAAAAATAGGGGTTGATATTTTTCAGGAAAGATTCCAATTAATCTTAAAACATATTTGCTTTCAGCTTCAGGATCTGCTTCATCAATTTTATTATTTTGCATATTCAGTTCAAAGAGTAAATAAATATAAAATAATGAAAAAAAGTAATTGGTAAGAGTTCAAAAACTCTAGATGATTGGTCCTTGACAAAAAAAATTTCTATGTTGGTGGGACAATTTCTAGCCTCACCAATAATGCACCCACTCAAATCTTCAAACTAAAAAGTAAAAGGTCCTATTATTTAAGAAAGGATTCTAATTTATCTTGCTTAATGAGACCCCTCCACCTTCAAAATAAATCTCGAAACCCTAATTTAGAACTAGAAAACAGATGCATATTCATCCATAAGGCACCTGGCCATGGTGGGGTCATCGTGCATGTGTCGATAAACCAGAAGCAGCAGAAGCATAATAAGCAGGGCTACTAGATGGGTCTACCTGGCTAGGGCCTCCTTGTTCGCGGAGAGTGGACTTGTTGCCCGACACAGAGAAACCCACTACCAATCTGCCGGGTTGTTATTGCTGAAGTTTGCTTTGTGTAGCTGGTAGCCGAGCAAAACACCATCATGGTTCAATCTGTACAGCACTCCATCGATTAATCTACAAGGAATAGCTTGAAATCTAAAACTTCTTTTTTGTGTACAATTGAAGTTACAAAGGAGACCGACATTCCTCAAGATATATGATTAACTGCAAGATCCAGTTCTCAGTTCATGGTGATCTCTTCCAATCTTAATTTCAGCGAACCGCCAGAAAATGCTAGAGAACTACAGAAAAACAATGATGACTTATATGTGACGTGAATTAGAAAGGAGACACAAGTGCAAGTGGAGCTGCAAACCACAAACTAAGCCAAAATAGTGACAGGTGCTTCCACAGGTCAGCTGTAAATGAAACAGTCGCTCTTGTAATCATTACTTTGCCTAATGTTTGTTACACTGCTAAAATATATATTTTCCCTTCTTAAAATCAATCTGCACATTAGGACTCTTCAAAATATAGCAAAATGCATGGGAATTAGATATTTGTTCGATTCTCCCAGAGTACCCCTGCATGGTTGGAGGGTAGATCACGTGAATGGAGTGGTGTATATTAAGACTTTGCTTTGCAGTCAGCAGATATTGATTCTTCCATTTAAAAAAAGAAAAGAAAATCTACTGAAGAAAATAATCAACAGATTTATATCCAAAACCAGAAATTCGTTAAACATATCATGTTCAAATCAGGAAAATTTTGGATGAAGAAAGATTTAAATAAATTAATTTAAATACTTATACAAAAAATCTTTCTTATTCTAATTGGAATAATTTATTTATTTAGTTAGTTATTTATAATTGAAATAGAATTTTGCATTGCTGTAATCTTAACTTTAACTTTATTGGGCCTAAACACAAACACCAAATAATTAATAAACCCTATCATTCAATCAAAAACAATTGTAAAACCATATCAATGTTATTTTTTTTATTTCCAGATTCATTCAATGAAGTACCAACAACTATGCAATTATCCAGTGGTAGTGGAGTTCAATCATTATGGTGGAGTAAATTTAGAGCTGAATTCTTTCACTTGTTCATTGCTGATCTGAAAAGCCTTAGCCAAGACCTCCTCTGAAATTGCAGGATTAGACCCGAAAAGTGTAAAAGGAAGAATCTGAGCTCCAGGCAACTGACCCTATATTCTGCTGAAACTCCTTCTTCAATTTCTGAGAATATAAAACATTGTTAGTGCTGACAAAGGCAGCAATAATGGTGCCTTTCATGAAGTATACAATCTCTGTTATTGCTGCTTTTGCCACCACCAACAATGTTTTATACTCTGAGAAATTCCAAGGGGATTAGCGCATTTTCAGTAGAATATGGTGTTTTCCAAGGCTATGGCAATTACTCCTTTTGATAATCCGATGCCTGGAGCTCAGATTCTTTCTTTTACACTTTGGGTCTAGTCTTGCAATTCTTATTTGCATTCATATCATTTTGATCTCTTTTCTGATCTTTACACTTTTTATTTTGATTGTTATTACAAACCAAAGGAAGAACAGTTAAATGACATATCTCCTCTAGTTCAAACCCTGCAACTCATTCTTTGCTCCACAAGGCATTGGCATTTTGAAACTTTTTAACCACAAATCAACTTTTGAGGTGTAATAGTATAGAGGTCAGCAACCCTACAAAATAACAGTACGTGCTTAAAGAATTTCAGGAAAGTAGATATGCCCATATCCAAAAGGCTTTTCCTTCCATTGGCATTTGATCTTTTCGTACCTCTCCCTCTCAGATGTTCTCTTTATCTTGAAATAAATTTGGCAGACTTTCCATCTTAGCAAAATTTTCTTCACTTTCTAAATCAGAGCCATATCCCTCTGGGAGCCATATCCCTCTGGCCAGTTAATATCTCCCAAGTGAAGTGAATTCCAATCAACTACAATATATAGAGTGAAGTGAATTCCAATCAACTCAATACATAGATTGGGATCAAGTTCTGGTATGTCACAAGGAGAAGGAGTGCCATTAATCTTTACAAAATACCTTTTTTTTGACAAGATGAAAAGCCTCTTCTGCTGCTGAATCATTCCATTACTCTAATTTTGGAAAGCAAACTGTGTATTAATTTACCTCACAAATTTCTTTTCATAAACTCCTTTTCCCACAAAGGTATAGATGGTATCCTGATAACTAGAACATTCAAATAAGAGTTAGACCATAAATTATGCATACAAAAGAATATGGTCCAACCACACTCTACACTGCATTAGAGGCAACCCATTACTTCTCCCGAGATTTACTATGAAAAAGAAAAGAAGATACTAAACATACCCAAATACTCAGAACCAAGTCAACAATACCAAAAATCATAGTACGCCATATGACATCTAAAAAAAGGACCAAAGAAATGAACGTTAAAAGTCGGTCAAACTACAAATCTAAATGTGTTTCACTTTCTGTACCTTTTGTTTTTCTGGGACGAAAGAGATCCATGACCTCAGGAAAATACGATGGTGTCCATTGTGGACCACCTTTCACTGATTGGTTTTTCCTCGAACCACCCATTCCTCCAACTCAAATGAAAACCTTGGATACTTATCCCTAAATGAAACAATTCATAATTACAACTCAGAAGAAACAAAAACATAAAATTCATTCAATTCTAAAGTGATTATTAAATAAAATTACCTACTTGAACAAACAGATAATCCAAACGAAAGAGGACTTTCAGTCCGAAAACCTAAAAACAACAAAATGGCCGTCTGTTATGGCAGCTTGAACAGAAAGCCATTCAAAAATAATTGCAAAGTGCCTTCCCAACAGCGTGAAATTTCAAATTGCCCCAAGAAATAAAATTAAAACTACCATCGCTGATTTCCTAGGACAACTGAAACTATGTAAATAGTTGCTTTTCCTGCATGAATTCTGAGCTGTCTGAATTCTAGGCTGTCAAAGCACAGATAAATTTGCTAAATTTAGGTGTCAGAAACGCACACTGACCTCCTAAATTTGGGAGGTGGTAGGATTGGATGCTGGATAAACGCTGGTGGGAGAAATAGGGGTCAGATTCATAATGCACAATGTAGCGAGTATCACTGGTTGTGTTAATGAGCATTAACAAAATCTGAAGGAGGAAAACGTCAAAATCTTGATTAGGCTATAACGTCTAACTCTAACGATGGAAATCTTCCTCTTTTTCTTCTGTGGTGGTAAGAAAATGTCATTCAAAAATAACTAATATATTTCTGTTATTTATAATGATTATAAATGATCAAATATTTTAAATTGGTTTTGAATGAATATTTTAAATGAATAGAAGATAAAAATGAAAAAAAAAGAGTATAAAAAAACTATTTTTAAGGAAATTTGAAATTAAGAGTATATTTTATTAATATGATTTTATCATCTTTTTCTTTTCTCTAACTTAATTAAAATAATTGAATATGTAATAATTATTATGAGACACAAAATCTCAACCAGTCTAACATAAATTGTATCAAAGCTTAGTAACTTAGAACATGGTGGGGAGACTAGTAAGTACTATAGAAGGAACTATAGATTCTATCTAAGAATGCTTACATATAGTTGAGTCTTCTAAAAAGAGATTTATTTTATAATTATATATTTTTAACAATAGAACAAAATCTTAATTTGAGAATTTTTTTGAGAGAAGAGATTAAATTTATTTTAAAATGAAGAAGAAAGCATACAAAACAAATAAATATCAACAAGGCTCAACAAAGACATCAATAAAACTACAAGAGTCATCTCCACAAGGAGCGTCAAATCCCCAAAAAACCCAACCATTGTGTTGGTTATTTTTTAAGAACCAAACTTATTCTTACCACTGACCTATGACGTTGCGAGGAACAATTATCAGTAGAGGTAAGGATTGGCCAACACATAAGTAAATGCTTTTAGGTCTTCACTTCTTCGCTTTGGGCTCTGTAAAACTTAGGAGAGTGATCACACAACATTGTGCTTGTAGATACTAGTGTGTATAAGTATCAAACAAAATAATAGATGATTCTCCTTAAATTTTTGATAGACACAATATCATGGCAGTTTGGCTAACCTTTATAGTAGTGATTACTCTAAACAAGAGGAAATATAAGTCATTAATGTTCTCACACACCCAGAAAGAAGTTTATAAACAAGTCGATTATATTTTGTGATCAGTAGTTGAATTTGTCACCATGACTGGAGTATGATTACTTCAATAAACTAGTTCCATGTTCTTGGAACACACTCAAACCAAATACCGATATAACTAAATAACAATCTTGTATTCTAACAATACCTCAAGCCTTAAAAACATTGCATTCCAATACTTACCCCAGTTGCTTCCATAATTTACTTCTTACTAGCATCCTCATACAAGATTTATTTCAAACTCACTAATATGCTCAAGCATTCACATACATTCATTGAATGGATAAGCAAGAATAAAACAACACATCCATTGGAAACCAACAGAGACAAATAAGATAACCATTGATTATATTATTTATAGTTTGTATAGTTTGTACATAGGAGAGTAATATATGGAAACTTTATGCTATTCTGCTACTTGTATTGTCATTGTTGCTTATCTAAAAGCAATATGCATATCGACTTACATTTTCTAGAACATACTAATGAAAAGTTTAGTATCTATCTTGTTCCTATGTGTAAATTCTTGAAAAATGAACTACTTACTGACCTCTCGTGTAACTAGCCTTGAAATCCCTTTTATAAGATAAGGGAGCAACAAGCACTGGGATGAATTAAACTTACATTTCACATTTCACTTTCATTCCAAAATAAATTTCAACAAAAAGTGAGAATATTCCCCAATGTGTTGCAAAACAATCATTTGCAAGTAAAGGGAGAAAAAAAGCATAACTCAAAAAACTTTTAACTAGAGCAGCCCCACCATTCTTCAAAAATTGTTGTTGTTGTAGTACCAAAAATATGTAAATTCATCCCAACCCAAGAAATCTCACCATCAAAGACAAAGGCATAAATAAATGAAGACCCATATCATAACACACCAACCAAACAAAGAAAATTATCACAAAGGACCTAGAAACCCAAGCATCCACTATGAAAACATACATGATGCTAATTTTCCTTGTCATCAACAAAGTAGGTGTGCCCACTCGATGTCCTTATTGTGAGCAATGTAGCCATCACTACCTCGTCCTTAGAATCAACCCAATCCTTCATAGCCATGAGATATAGACAATAACTAGAATCGGTCTTCAACTGTTAGAGGAATCATCTGAGACCTTAATTGAGGAGAATGATGACATCTCATGTAAGCTCATTGATATCTATTCCTTCTTGTAGCTTACCTTTCTAGCCTCTCAACCTTTTTCTCCTTACCTTTGGCTAATTCCTCTTCGATAATTCAGCCTCTTAGATGATAGGCATGTTTGAGAACACCTCGTAGTGAATTTTTGGCAGCTCTTACTTTCCTCTTTGGTGTCATAGGGATTACTGGCATATCACATTCAAGAGGGTTGAGCCTCTTTGACTTGCAGACCGGGTTGATGTTCACACTCACTTTTCCCATTACCCTACTTATCCACTTACCAAATTTTCTCAAAGCAAAGATACCACCCTACTCAAAAATAACAAACTAAAAAACATGCTTACTTTCAAACTTATAATTATCATAGTTAGATGGTGAGAGTAATCAAGTAGGTGATCTTCATTAAATAGAGCAACTGATGTGTGTCTCCATTAATTTTCCAAGAAAGATTGTGTGAGAGCATTGGCAATCAATTTGCCTAATTTTGAATCTCAACCATTGATCATATTGTGAAGTGAATCAATGGTTTAGACTATCAAGATTATTAATTATGATAAAATTAAAAGCATGAATTTGATATTTGTTCATAATCAAAACACTCAAGTGAGATAAGCATCCACATAATTTGCACATTAACCATACGCTTAGTGCTTAATCAAACCTGTTGTGTCACATTTACCCGCTCACATGTAGGGAATAAATCACTTATAATTCATTATAGCAAGACAATGGAGGGATCATGATTTATCTTCAAAATATTGGCATGTACCCTACCTTACTTCAATTTCACCTTCCCACGTGTACTAGCTCTTGATAAATTTGGCAGCCATAAAAATGTTTACAAATTTCTCTTGTGTGCCCAAAAATTAGTTCCAATTTTAGTGCTATTGTTATCAAAGAACGGTCTCGGCCAACAACTCTTGTAGCCTCTATCTTTATTAGAAACCATCTAGATCCTTAACAAGAGTCTGCATAGCACTTTCCCATGTGCCCACTGAAGAGTACAAGATACAAGTGGGCCCTCCACGGGATGGCAGGGAGTGGTCAAAATTTACTCACGTCACTTTCCATCAACCATTGATTTCCTCCCCCACAAAGCAATTGCCATCATCAGAACTTGGTTGGTCCCACATAAGTAATACGTGTCACTCAGCCTACTAGCCCACATGATCATCTTTCCTTAATGCATAATACAGATGGGTGTATAAGGAACGACTTTGATGAGAACATGTATTGTGATGTCCATCATTGATCATACCTCGAACTTCATTTTCTAGCCTCGTGGGAACACTGGCCCCACCATCTAATAGTAACACATGGCCATCACCTGCTAGCCTATGTGCTTAAAATAACATGAAATAAACCAACATGGGAGTGTCGAGAAAGGTCAAGATGTGGCCACATCTCTAAACTACAGTGGTTAATCTTCTTTGAATGGCGCCAGTCATCTTCACCAAGGAGACCAATCCCACCAACATACCAAATGCATCGTTGAATCTCATCAGCCCGTGTGAATAAAATAATAAGTAGTAAATCAACATGAGTGCACAAGGAATGGTTGGGATCAACTCCTAACAATCAAATGGCCAACACTAAATCTAATTTTGTACATGCCACAAAATTTGTTTTAAAAGGGCCACCCTAGGCATACGAGAACTTAAACCATATAGGATCAAGACTTAAAGATTTATAAATTTAAGCCTTCAACATAGGAAACTTTAATATTGAAAAGGATCAAGGTAACTGACAGACCTAAGATTAGGGGGTGGGTAAAAAAATTTACCTCAACAACATAAGTGACAACTTAAGTGACTGGGTATTGGGAAAATAGGTCAGTGCAACAATAAAATGGCCAAGTGTTTTTTAGAGCTTTATAGGCCAATTTTTAAGGGTTTTAGTTTTTAAAACCCTAAAAAAATTATGAGGAACACAACCCAAAGCCAAACATAAGGGTCCAAGCCAAATTTTGCACAATCATAGACTGCAACCAATTTTTTTTTTAAGGGTTCCATCAATGGCTCTTGTAGGCATTGTGAGATCTTAGAATCATTGGAGAGCAGACCAGGTGTCTTATCCATTGGGAAATAGAATCTTTTTGAATTTTCAAACAACAATTGATGGCCCTAGGCCACCAATATGAAAATACCATTTTTTGCCTCTGTCAAACATGAATTTGTTAAAATAATTGATTTCCATCAATCCTCACTTTCCTCTATAATACCACAACACCATGAGTGACTGCATTTCTATAAACATAAGTGAAAAGCTACCTTTGAATTTAACTTTACTATCACATGGCAACCAAATAACATAGGTTGCACCATTTCCACTCATTTCATCTTTATTCAAATTAGCATACTCACAAAAACATCTAGCTCCAATTGATAAATATTGTTTCCTATCTCAAGTTCACACATGATGTCAAATTCATTCTTCATGTAACTATGCAATCCAATATGGAATGTTTCAAAAAAATTAAATAGTTCAAAATTTGACCCTAAGCCAAAAATTTAACATTGATTTTCCATAACATGTTCAATATTACTCTCCACAATGTCAATGTGAATATCTAAATCATTTTGAATTCCATCACTTTCAGGATTAACAAGATCAACAAAAACACTTTCATGTGCACTATTAACTTCATGTGCACTATCAGCTAATAGACAATTTAGCCTATGTGCCAAAGATTGATTGTCATTTAAAATTTGTTCATTAGCACTTGAACAAGCATCTTTTTTTTCCATCACATCAATTCTTTCCACATTGGATGGAAACATGTCCATAATCATACTATGAAGATAAGGAATATCAAAAAATAACTCAATTTCACATTTACTTACATGAAGTCTACCATTGTTTGAGTCATCTAACTGCTCTGCACATAGACCAAAATGTTTTGCAATATCAACACATTCTAAAATTTTGTTGTTAGATAAATAACCAATCTTTTCAATATTATTAATTGGTAATAATGTTGATTCAAGGTCCATGTGTTTTTCATAATGCATAACTTGATCATTCAATAATGAACCCCTTCTTTCATCTATGTGCACATCATCATCATCTTCATGTATATTATAGGCATTTCCATCTCAACCTTATATAAATAGTCATAAACAACAAGGTCATGAGCACATTCATCAACCTCATAGTTAGCATTATCAAGATCTTTATTATTTCTAATACTGTGCTAAGGATCAAGATATCGAACACACAAGTTTTTATCTTCAGAGTGATCCTCATCCATTGAGTCAGTATACTCTAATGATAACAAACCTAAGCTATATTCCATGTATTCATTATGTGAAAATTTTTCATTTACTTGTGAACAAGTAGCTTCATGATTATTGACATCACTGCATCCTTCATGCGAAGAAAACACTTCTAGCTCATCATCATAGGAGCATTCATAACACTCAAAAGAATAATTAGGTTCACTTCCATCATTATTTTCATCACTAGAAAATTCATCACTATATAAACTATGTTTCGATTTTTTAGAGTGAATGTTTAAACTCTTATCTTCAATATCTTGATCACTGATTTGTGATGAGAAATCAACAACATTTAAAAGTGTATTTTTATCTTCATCACAAGTATATAGATCTTGTGCATGGTCACACTTGGCTCCTTCCACACTCTTTATCCAATCAAGTACTTGATCAAAATTGTGAGGTTTTAATTCTTTTGACAAGGTACTTAGCCCTGGTTCAAAGATTTCATAAAATAAATCAATGCATGTTGAATCCTTAGGTCTAAAATTTTTGGGGACTTCCAACAAGGAATCCAAAAATATTGAGAGCAAACCGTAGGGTGATTCTCCCTTGTGCCTCTTCATGTTAGATAATTCTTGAACAAAAGATATCATATCAACTTTGCTAAAATTTTGTTGATGTTCAACTTGGAGTTCACTATGATTTGTGTGTTGTATTGGTGGAAAAATTGGAACAATAGAAGTATTAGCCCCTTGGAAATCATTTCTATTGTCTAATTCACGAATTTCATTTGCATTAGGTGTGTTAGGACAACCAAAAGTTACAACCATGTATCCTTTCATCATTAAATATATTTCATATTGTTCTCAATATTCATGGAAATTTTGATATGTTTGATGTAATGTTGTAGGCTCTTTATCTATTAGCAGTTAACTCATTTCTTCATCAAATGCATCATAATATATAGTCAAACACACTACATCATTTGGTCTCATGCTTTCAGAAATGTCACCTAGTGTTCTTGAGAATCTAAGATTGAAAGCTAGGACTAACTCATCTACTTCTTTTTGGATGTTATTAAATTTTTGTCTTACTGACTGTGGATTAATTCTCTCTCCAAATTATTCTATTAATGCCACCATAAACTCATTCCATGAAGAGATAGAACACATCGGTAAATATGCAAACCAATCTCTAGCTTCTTTCTTCAGATATTGAACAAAGAACTTCATGAAAACATCTTCATGACTTATCTCATAATCTCCCATCAAATAAAAAAAAAATGCAAATGTTGAGATGTAATTGTAATCTTATCCCTTTGAACTTTTGCAAACATTCCCTAACTTCATTAGGAATAGGGTTTTGAAAACCCTAAATACTATTACAATTCAATGGTATATATCTTTCCACAGAGAAATTTCTCTGATTACTTGACAGGACTGCACAATCTTCATGTTTACATCATGCACCCCACAGGGATGTACAAGTGAATGATACATTTTCTTACACCCCTTTATAAACTTTAAACATCAACCCTACAATTGATCTTTTCCCTATTTCTTGCTTTTATCATGACCTCAAAATTTTTCAATGCATAAATTAAATACAATTATATCTAAGAAATAGGTAAATTTTAAGAACAAGCATACTTCTTTGACCTTATTTAGATATTACAAATTTTAGTTTCGAAGTATGTAGAAAAATTGCCACTATTCCCTTCCTTAGTGCCTTAACTCACTTAATTGGGAACATAGTCTTTCATTCATATCTCTTAAAAATGGATTTCTTATAGATATATTTATTCTTTCTAAATCAAAATAGGGGAAAATACCTTGATACATTTAGTAGATACCATGCTTTATAAGATTATTTACATAGAGTCACTACCTCCTTGTAGAGGATCCAATTTCATCAATATGAAATTTTGTTCACCAGTTAATTTCTCTTTAAGTTTATTCTTTTTGCAAAATTTTTTACTGGTACAAAATTCTTCGAAGTCGCCACCCAGCCTTAGTGAGAACTTTACTTTAGGACCTCCATGACTCTATCAAGGCAAGATGATCCACTGTAGATACTTTCTCAAATAGTCCCTAGTAGATTCATCATTTCTATTGGTTATTTTTTAAGAACCAAACTTATTCTTACCACAAACCTATGAGATTGCTAGGAATAATTATCAGTAGGGGTAAGGATTGGCCAACACATAAGTAAAGGATTTTAGGTCTTCACTTCTTCACTTTGGGCTCTGTGAAACCTGGGAAGGTGATCCCACAACATTGTGCTTATAGACACTTGTGTAATAATTATCAAACACAAAATAATGTTCAAATGATTCTCCTTAAATGTTTGATAGACACAATATCATGGAGGTTTGGCTAACCTTCATAGTAGTGACTAATATAAACAAGAGACAACATAATTCATTAATATTCTAACACACTTAGAAAGAACTTTATAAATAAGTTGATTACATTTTGTGATTAGTAGTTGAATTGGTCACCATGACAAGAGTATGATTACTTCACTAAACCAGTGCCATGCTCTTGGAAAGAAGTTAGACCAGATACCCATATAATTAGATAACAATCTTGTATTCTAGCAATACCTCAAGCCTTAAAAATATTGCATTACAATACTTCCCCCAATTATTTCCATAATTCACTTCTTACTAGCATCCTCACACAAGATTTATTTCAAACCCACTGCTCTGCTCAAGCATTTACATACATTCATTGAATGGATAAGAAATAATAAAAAAACACATCTATTGGAAACCAACAAAGACAAATAAGATAACCATTGATTATATTATTTATAGTTTGTATAATTTGTACATAGTAGAGTAATATATGGAAACTTCTTGCTACTCTACTACTTGCATTGTCATTGTTGTTTATCTAAAAAATAATATCATACTTACTTTTTCTAGAACATACAAATGGAAAGTTTTTTATCTATTTTGTTCTTGTATGTAACTTCTCCAAAAAAGAACTACTTACTGACCTCCCATGTAACCAGTCTTGAAATCCCTTTTATAAGATAAGGAAGCAACAAGCACCGAGCTGAATTACACTTACATTTCACATTTCACTTTCATTCCAAAATAAATTTCAATAAAATATGAGAATATTCCCCAATTAGTTACAAAATGATCATTTCTATGTCAAGGGAGAATCAAAGTAAAACTAAAAAACCCGTTAGCCAGAGCGTCCCCACCATTTTTCAAAATGTGTCACTGTCACAACACCAAAAACATGTAAATTCACTCCAACCTGAGAAACATCACCATCAGTGCAAAAGGCATAAATAAATAAAGAACCATATCATAAGACACCAACCAAAGAAAGAAAATTATCAGAAAGGACCCAAAAATCAAAGCATTCATTGTGAAAAAGAAACATGATGCTTCTTTGCCTTGTCATCAA
>VDFB02391609.1:0-18745 GCA_007258455.2 Sequoia sempervirens
CCTTGATTTTGTTGAATGCCTCTTCACATTTTGTATCCCATTTGTACGCTACCCCCTTGTGGAGTAGGTGAGAGTATGGGTTTTTCTTGTCTGCCAGTTGTGCTATGAATCGTCGGATGGATTGAAGTCTACCTTGGAGGCCTCTCAATTGTTTTAGTGTTTTCGGTGCCTCCATTTCAAGGATTGCTTTCACCTTTGCTGGATCCACCTCGATACCCCTCATTGATACTATATATCCTAGTAGTTTACCTGATTGTACGCCGAAGATGCACTTCTTGGGATTTAGTCTGACTTTGTACTCCTCTAGTCTATCAAAAATAGCACCTAAGGTTGCTATGTGATTTTTTCTTTTTCTGGACTTAGCTAGGATATCGTCAACATAGTCTTCAACCATTTTATGGATCATGTCATGGAATATCAATGTCATGGCCCATTGATATGTTGCTCCTGAGTTCTTTAGGCCGAATGGCATCATGTTCCAACAGTAGGTCCCCCATGCACAAGTGAAAGCCGTCTTATGTTGATTTTCTTTTGCTATCATGATTTGATTGTATCCACGAAAATCCGTCCATTAGTGATAGCATCTCATGTCCACATTGTCATGTCTACTATCATGTCGATGTTAAGGCCAGGAAATCATCAACTGGACATGCCTTGTTCAAATCTCTGAAGTCTATGCAGATTCTAATGGCTCCATCAGGTTTTGAAATAGGTACCAAATTTGAAACCCATTCTGGATAATCTATTGGTCGTATGAATCCTACATCTAGTAGCTTTTTCAGCTCCATTTTGACTAACAGAGCGATTTGAGGATGCATTTTTCAAAGCTTTTGTTTGACCGGCTTTGCTTATGGATACACTGCTAAGTGATGAACCAGGTCTAGATCAAGCCTAGCATGTCAACTTGTAACTCCGAAATGCGCCATTCCCTTAGAATCTTTGCTGGGGAGTTCAAGCTCTTCGATAATAGTGATTATGGGAATGTGATATGTGGGATCTCCTCGGTTCCTAGGTTGACCGGTTGCATTTTTGACCAAGGCTGGCGACTTTTCTAAAGAATATCTTTTAAGGAAGATTGAATCCTTCATCCTCTCGAACCTCGGAGGAGTTTTCACCATTGGATATATCCTTTCTTTTTACTTTTTGTTGTGGGGAGAGTGCCACGGTGTAGTTTCACTCAAGGACTTGGACATGATTCTTAGTTTCTCACTTTTGTGACTGAAGGATTCAATCGTTTCCCCATACTAGGCATGTGTGTCCAACTCCATTATAAACCTTGCCTTGTGATCTCCATCTGGAATGTTATCCCTCAATCCCATGAATTTTGAGAGTGCCTCATCGTTTTCAAATGTATCGAGAACTGGTGGTCCTCGTTGGTCATAGTCGATCAGTTGGGGGTAGACTAGGTGGATCTCATGATTTTGTTGGTCTAGTTTGAAGGATAGGGTGCTAATCATACACAAGGTAGTATCTTCGAATAACCTAGGTAGATTGGATATGGTATCCTGCGTCATAAGCTACTAATATAGACCTTAGTTATAAAGTTATGTATGTCTCTACCTATGGATATTGAGTAAAGCTTATACGCTACTATTGGTGAGGAAATATTAAACCATTCTAATTGGAGGGACCTACGACCCGCGTATGGTTATACTTGAGGTACATCAAGGCCAAGATTTGTTATGGAGTCATGTCCTACGGCATGATAGGTATTGTCGAAGACCATTGTCATTTTGTCCCTGAGTCTTTGATTTTTTTGTAGGTAGCCATTCGCGAGCATCATTTGTAGACCCTTGCTTCTGTTATCCATTGGTAATTTCGGTACTGGTATTTCATCTTGATATAGCATATGAGATGGATCTGCCTCAATAACCTCCTATCCAAGGTCTCCCCATCTTGTGAATTTGGGATAGTCTTTAGGAGACATTTGTGATGTGGAAGCTTGGTTTTCTTGTGGATGTCCCTGTGATCTAGGAGATTGTGGTAACTCTCCTACCACAAAAGCATTGTTAGGGAGCTTGTAGCTTCCACAACCGTTATCTTGGATAATGAGCTTGATGTCAAAGATGGTGGTAATGGTGGGAGTGGCAGGTGTCTCTGTCCTTGAGGAAATTAGACATTGAGTGGCGAAGTCGATGTATGGTATTGGATGGGCCCTCATCATTTTTTGGCACCTGGGGGATTTTGAAATACTTTGCTTCAAGATTTTTGTAGTATGAGAAAGGTTTGGGATCTCCATGGATGGTAACTTCTTGTCAGTTATGTGTAAATTTCACACATTGGTGGAAGGTTGATGCTACAACTTTCATCACATGGATCCATGGACGTCCTAAGAGGATATTATATGGCAAGTCGAGGTCCAAGACCTGACAAGTGGTTTCCATGATGGTGGGCACTACTTGAATAGGGAGTTTGATTGTGCCCTGAGACACTCTTTCTTGGTCATCATATGCTCTTATCGTGATGCCCTTTCCTTTGTCGATGGAATCTTCTGATATTTTCAACTGCTTGATGAGGCTTAGGGAACATATGTTCAAGCCTGCACCTCCATCCACCAAGACCCTTTTGATTTTGCTCTTATGTACAATGGCTTCAAAGTGAAGTGCACGGTTGTGAGATGGTTGGGCGGGGAAATCTTGGTCAGAAAATGTGAGGAGATTAGACGTTATGATATTTCCAACCATAGCTTGGAATTGCTTCGCATCGAGATCTACGGGGATAGTTGATGAGGCTAATGCTTCCTCAAGGATCTTTTTATGAGCTGATGATATTTTTAACAACTCCATGATGGAGATGTGTGTTGGCGTTCTCTTGAGTTGATCTAGGACATTGTAGCCATTAGGAACGGATCTAGATGTAGGGAATCTATGTGGTTGGGATGATCCTGTGATGGTGACTTTGTCGCTTCTTGTGGTGACTCCACAATCTTCGGCATGGGCACCCTTGATGGTGATGACCATGTAGTCTTCATTTAGGGAGGCAACGACTGTTTCATACACATGATTTACATTTCCCTTCCCTTTATCATTTTTATCCCCTTTGTTGCCATGATTTGTATCCAATTCATATAGATCTTAAAAGATCTTGATTTCCCGTAGGTTGTTCCACGTTTATGATTTTCTTATTGATGAGATCTTGGATGATGTTTTTGAGTCTCATACAAATATTTGTGGTATGGCCTTTGATTTTGTGAAATTCACAAAGTTGATTCTCGTTATACTAAGGAGGTTTGACATCGGGTTCTTGGTAATTCTTGAATGTAGGAGGCTTGATGAGTTTTTCGTCGATCAAATTTTTCATTATGTCCTCAAGTGGTTCCCCCAAAATGGTGTATTTTCATTTGGGATAACTTTTGCATTGGGGTGGTCCCCTTTGGTCATTGAGATTATTGATGGTTGGATTGTGGTTTGATTGGTGTGTCATGTGATGAGTGTTTTGGTGTTGTGTTTGGATTTGTGGTGCGGGTGTATGTTGGAGAGGAGCACTAATGACCACCTTGGCGTCGACGAAACCATCATTAGTAATGTTTTTTTTCCTTGCCCACGTGCGAGGTTTATCATTGTATTTGGATTGTGGGTGGTTGTTTTGTTGTTCGTGGTATGATGTTGATTCTGCGGGTTGAGTCACAAGGGCTCTTTCGATGCTAAGCACCTTGGGAATCAGTTGATCATATGTGGTGATGCCCTGAACCTTGAGATGAAATGCCAAGCAGCCTTCAAGGTTGGCTATGATGGTGCAAACTTGTTGTTCTTCTGGCATGGTCCACTTGCTCCAATTGGCCTTGGATCACCATCGTTGTAGGAAGGAGGTGAATGATTCACCCTTTCCTTGTTTTAGAGCTGAGAGTTCTTCGAGACTAACATCTATTGTAATGTTGCATGCATAATTTTTAATGAATGCGTCCCTAATTTTTTGGAATGTTCTAATGCCTGAAGGTAAGCAAGAGAACGATTATATAGTGTGGCCTGCCAAACTCCTATTGAATAGCCACATCAAATATGTATCATCATATGCGACCTCCATGCAATGAACCTAGAGTTCCCTAATGTGATCTTCAGGGTTTCCCATCCCTCGATCTTTGTCAAATTTGGGGATCTTGAATCCCTTGGGGAACAGTTTCATTACTAGGCTCCTATCAAATGGATAGGGACACAAGTTGCTTAGTGTCTTGGTTGATCGCCCTGATTGAAGGTCGAGCACTTGTTGCGAGAGCAACCTGAGTTATTAATCGTCCACATCATTTTCTGGTCGAGGGGTGGGATAGAAAGTGTTTTGGGGAGTTTCAATCATGGGTTGGATGGGTGGTTTGATTACGGTGTGTTGTTGATGGTATATGTGTATGTTTTGTCGGCGAGGTAGGCTTCCACACCTGCTTTTAATATGAACAATGCTTGTTGTTGATCTTGTTGTTGTTAGCTAAGATTTGTTCTTTTGTTGCTTGTTGTTGTTCCAACAAGCGTTGTTATTAACACGATTTGTTGGGCTGCCAATTTGCTACTTCTTGTTGCTCTTGATATTACTTTAATGCTTGCTGATATGCTTGTAATTGTGTTGCTTGTCTTTGTGCAAAATTTACTTGATATTGGAGCTTATTTGTGCGATGTGAACTAGCATGCACTTGAGCTTATTAATGGCTTATTACTTGTGCTACTTATTTACTTCTAATAGAATTTGTGTAGCTGACCCTTTATTAGCACAGTAACAGAAGTGGCTTCTTGTTGTTGTTGCAATAAAGCTTGGGCTTGTTGTGCTTGTTGCACTTGTAATGCAGCTTGTGTAGCTTGGGCAGCTTGTACGGCTTGAGCAACTAGTTGTTCATATTTTTGTTTATGAACTTGTTGGTATCCTCTTTGGAAAGTAGCTTGCAATGTTGTGTCGTATTGGCTTGATGTTGTGGAAGTTGGTGGTGGTGGAGGTGGTGGTGGATTTGGAATGGTGTTTGTGAAGGTGGTGTTGGTGTTTTGTGTGATGGATGGTGTTGTTGATGTGATTGGTCCTTGAGAGACCATGTTTTGCGATGTTAGGGGGGTGTTTGATGATGTTGCAATTGCTTGTGCATTTATCGCTTGTTGTTGTGATGTCAACAGTAAGTTTTGAGCATTTGACATAATGTTTTGGTTGATATTTGGGATGTTGTTTTGATCGATACTTGGTAGAGGGGGAAGCCCTAAACCAAGGAGTGGTGTGGATGATAATGAAAATGGTGGAAGAGGTGGAAATGTAAGGGGTGTTAGTTGTTGTGAAAATGTCATGGTGTCGAATATGCCCCCTGGTCCGAACATATCCCCCTCTTCTTGTGAATTTGTGAGAAGAGGTGTTTGAGGTGTTGCGTGAAAAAATGATGATGATGGATCATGATGGAAGGTGAGAGGAACATTTTTGTGTAATGGGTTTTCGAATATGTTTTGTTCCAAATCAATGCTATCCAAAAAAGAATAAGAGAATTTCTTTGGTCTGATGGTAAAGGGAGAAGGAAGAAACATTCTGTTAGATGGGAGTGGTGCACAATCTCTAAGGTGAGAGGGGGTCTGGGGTTGAAGGATTTGAGGTTACAAGGCATTTCCTTGGCAACTAAGTGGGTGATCGGAGCCTTGGAGGGTGAGGAGCCATGGAAAGTCCTCATTAGATGCAACATTGCCAGTGTTGTGCCTAAACATGCTAAATTTTGGAAACTCCTTTCTCTTAGTGATATTCTTAGTTGTGAGTGGTCTATGTCACCTGCAGGATCCAATCTCTTTAAAACTTTATGGAAGGCTTGGGAAATTGTTAAAAAGAACCTTTCCAACTGCCACTTCACCAAGGGCGATAATAAGGTCATCTTTGCTGACAGATCCATTTGGTGGAATTTGAAACATAAGGGGAAACCCTTAGCCTTAATTCAAGGCTGTTCTGCTAAAAGTTGGGCCCTAAAAGGGATTCTTTGTTTCAATGATGTGTTGCACAATGGTAGATTGAAAGATTGGAATGATCTAAGTTCAGAATATAATATCCCCCGAAGTAATTGGAGAACCTACACAATGTTGAGAGAGGCCTATGGCCATCTCAAATTTCCTGTTGAACTCAAAAATGATCCCCTCCACTATAAAGAATTTATGTGGAATAATGGTAATAAAATCATGAATGTCAGAGTTAAAGATGTATACTCAATGCTTACTGAACAGGTGGATATTACTAATCACATGAATAGAGCTTGGCACTTGAACCTGAATAAAGATCAATGGCAAAAAAAAAATTTGAACAACTGGCAGAAAGAACTTGAGGCCAAGAAGGCCTGTTTCAGATGGCTTTTGATTTTGCAGAAACTCCCTTTTCAAACAATTACAGATGGCATTGATATTTGCTCTTTATGCAAGAAGCCTGAATCTTTATCTCATATATTTTTTGAATGCATTTTTGCTGTGGAAATTTGGAACATGTTATGTATTTCTCTTGAAATTTGGGGATGCACTGGGGATACTTCTCCTGTTAATATTCTTTTTTCTCAAAATTGCAAAATCAGTAAAACTGGTTCTCTTTTCTGGCATATTCTTTCAACTGAAGTCTTGTGGGCAATCTGGAAAGCTCAGAATGAAGATTGATTTCAAGGTAGGGGAATATTGCTTACTGAGTCCTACAAGGGACTCATATTTTTTATTGTTGCTATGTAGGTCTTCATCATTGTTGAGATGTCAAAGGACAAATTCTGGAAATATTTGGAAAACAGGGGAACTTCTATTGATATCTCAGGAGTTAGATATGGTCATTTGTGGTAGGATGGCCACCCTGGGGTAGATGTTTTTATAAGGGCTCTACAGGCTTTCAGAGATGAACTCCAAGAGTAGCAAAAGACTCCATGATGAGGTTGTATAACTTTTGTACATTTTTTTTTATATATTCTCAGGCTTGATATATACTGATGCACAGATACGCAGATATATAGGTTGAGATTCATAGTTGCGCAGGTGTACAAGTTGTTATACACAGATATGCAGGTGGATATACACAGTCACATTGTTATACAGGCGGATGTACACAGATGCTATATATACTTCTTGATTCAGACTGATTATGCCCTGTGTAGGTTGATATTTCTTTGTAAAAGCTGATAGCTCATTGTAAATAATGATATATCTCATGTAATAGGGATAGGCTGATTATTTTTTGTACTCTGACTGAGCTGTTGGAACTGGGGTAGTATTGTGATTGGGTTTTTGAAAGCTAAACGCTCTGAATGTACTCTGTAATGTTGACTTCTCTATACTTAATACAAAAATATGTTTTGTTCCAAGGTGGTATTTGCATCAGTTTTGATTGTATTAATAGGGGTGTGCTTGAAGAGCATTGAGAAATGCATTTCCCTTATTAGCTAGGTTGGGTTGGAGAAAAGATGTTTGTGACTTGTGGAATGTTTAGTGATGTTGGGATGGGGATGTAGATGAGATGGGAATGGTGGATGAGATTGGAGGAAAATATGTCTCCACTATGGTACTCACATCGAAATCCGAAGGTAATTTGGCCCCTTGTTTTACTAGTTCAAGCATGTATAGCGAAGGGTTAAGCCTCATCATGATGTTGATGATTTTATGGTTTTTCGGATTTTGGAGAATTTCAGTCATTTCCTCATTTGAGACATTCCAAAGGTAGGAGTCCTCTCCTTGGTTTTTCTTCTTGCGGATTTTGCGATGATGAGAGGGTCAAAGGATTACTTGATTCGGCGGGATTCATTTATGAGTTTGTTTGGCTAAGATCGCTTGAATCAGGTGTTTCTTTGTTGGCTTCCATACTCTTCTTGTATTGAGATCTAGTTTGAACCATAAAACAAGGATCAATTTTTTAGAATATGGGAGATGAATCTCTTGATTCTTTGGATTGATCTTTACTTTATGTCCCAAAGTGGAAAAAAAAAATTAGAATATCTTAAGGATCAAGAGATGATATGATAATGATGTTAGGGATGGATGATATGGATGTTTTTGGATTTTGATAAATCTTGAATGAGATACTAGGCTTTTAGGACTTGCAGATTTTTGATTTTGATTTCTTTTTGGATTTGGGATTTTGTCCTTGGTTTTGATTTTATTTTGATTTTGAACAAAAAGGCCCTAAGATGTTGGATGATGATCTAAGGGATAGCTTTGTTCAATGGATGATGATTTGAATATGTGTGAGGAGAATGATGCATCTACCCACACCTATTCAAACAAGATGATCGTTTTTCCAAGTATATGAAGAAGGATTCATCTACATATACTAAGCTAGACAAGATGATTTTGATAACTTTGAGTAAGCATATGAAAAGGATGCATCTACACATACCTAGACAAAGGTGTTTTTGATAATGTTTTCCAAGGATTTAGTCTCAATGATTTTGATGATCTTTCATTTTTCCAAAAAGCCTAGTATTAAGGATGATTTTCAAGATTTTCCAAAAGGTGATGATGAGATGATGTTGTTTTGATGTTTTGGAGGATGGATGAAAAAAGATTTTGATTTGTTTTGATCCTAAGATGAACCTAAAAAAGACACTTTGTTTTCCTAGACCTAGGTATTGAAGATCATACAATGCCTCTATAGATCTTTGTAACCAAGAAATGATTTCATTTGAACATTCATTTTCAGATTTCCAACCAATGATTTTCGCTTTGGGATTGTGAGTCTTCAACACATATGAAAGTTCATTTTTCTTAGCTTTGCTTAATGTCTTTATTTTACCAAAAACACTTTCTTCAATTAGGTTTTCAAACTAAGATGTCCAATGTCTTAATTTCTTCAAACCCCGCAAGATATGTTATGTGGAAATTCAATGAACTCAAGGCAAGGGTTTTCCTATTATTTACTTAAGGAGACAAATCGAGATATAATCCAATGCTTAGAAACCTCTAAGGATGTGAATCCCAAGGGAAAGCAATAACATATGGATTAAGTCAATGGTAGTTGTCTTCAAAAGGGTTTGAAATTTGGATCATGTTAAGTGTTTGTTTCCATGATGTTTTCGATCAAGCAATGCATTTTGTAACCTAAGAACAATTACAATCCTATGGATGTGTAAGACAATATTTGTTGGATTAAGCACTTAGACAGAATCCATTCAGCTTATCTTTGGCGAATGGTTAGATGCTTGACCCCTTGGCTCCCTCCACGGCTCATTGCATGTCCAATGTTCAGGGCAGCCAAGCATCAACACCCATGAAATTCCCATGGTATGTTTACCATTTCTACTAAAAGACTGTAAAAGTGTGGGGTGACTTTATAACGACTGTTCTTGCACTAACAAATAGATAAAGGATTTTGAAATATTCTAGCACATGGGTTTTAATAAAGACTTTTGTTCATGATTGACCCATAAAACCGAGAATTACCTCTTGTGGAATCAACCCCAGTGATATTAGTTTCTTAATATCACATTTATATCCCAATTGGAAATACTCTTGGCTTTAGAGTGTTACCTATTGAGTCATTCCTTGGGTGAGTACTTTTCCCCAAGAGACCCTCTAGGATAAACAAAAGCGAATAAGGAACAATATTCGTAACTCGATCAATCCTTGTTGGTAACAAAGAGAGAGAATATACACAACAATGCCCCCACTCACACTCACACAAGATGTTGTTCAATTTTAAACCTTAAAATCAAAGTGTAGGTGATTGCTATCTTAACCCGCGATCACGAAAGGCCTTTTGATTCTCAGATTGCTATAAAGCTGAGAAGCTACATCCTTTTCAATGCCTTTGGATTCAAGTAAGCCTTCACAACAAACAAAGTTACACTTGTTCTTTTTAAATCCACAAAGCAATAATGAATTTGTTTTAGAGCACCAAAAGACAAGTGATAAACATTTTGTTCAATTTGTTAACCAAAGAAACAAACACTAGTATGTTGTTGATCCTATTGTTTGTTTTAGCCCTTTGCAAGAAATAAACAAAAAGATTATTTTTAAACCCAAAGGAAGTTAGTATCCTAAGAAAGAAGTGTTAGCAATTCCTTGAAGAAGTGTTAAACAAACACTAAAGTGTTTAAAAACACTTTGATTGGACGAAATACCATCATCATGCTCCTTCTTCCTTTGTTTTCGATTTCCAACCTACAAGTGAGAAAAACCCGATTCAGTTCTAGAAATCTGAGAAATTAAAAGCTGAGAAAATAGAAGACACATTAATCCATAAAATCAAAAACCGTGCTAAAATTAGATTTTCCTTTCTGTCTTCCAGTCGCAGCTTCGTAGCTAGCGTCGCAATTTGATTCTAGAGTGAATTCCTTTCGGAGCTCCAGCTTACCGGTGGCTTATCGCTCTATTTAGGATAGAGCTCAGAAGCTGCGTCGCGGTTTCCTTCAATCATGATTTGATAAATTTTTGAAAATTCCTCCAAGTCCAACGAGTCAGCCCGGTGGAGTTAAAGTCAAATATTTTGGCGGGGGCCGAGTCCGATACGTAGTTCAAATTCGATTGGTGCTATATAGCGACCTTTGAAGAGTCAGCCAGTGCCAAAAGCGATTGGCGTTGAGCTCCCCAACTTTGGAATTTTTGTATTGTGAGTGAAAATGCTAGAATTTAAGAGAAAATATGAGGAAAAGAATGATATCTGACCCTCCTTCTGCAAAGCCAAATAGACCCCCAACCCAACAATTTTCTGAAACAACAAGAATAAACAAGTTAGACAAGTTGCAAGCCAAAAGGATTCCCACTTGAAATCCATTTTACAACATTCAAACTAGGAAGAAAATATTATTTAAAGAACACAATGAAAACAACAAAATAGAGATTGAATCCTAATTAAACTAGCAAACTCATGATCCCATGGGGAATTGGTGCCAATTTGATGTGAAAATTGGCCCTTTCCTAATTCCTATGATGCAAGCTTGATGTGTTGAAGATGATTGATCCACTTTGTTGGTGAAGAATGAAAACTCCAAGCCAAAATATGCAAAAACCTAGCTATGACTTAATGATAATGGATGGAAATTCAAGAGATATTTGAGCATGGTAACTTTTCCTAGATTGTGGATGATGAAATGAGGATATGAGCTCTTTATTTATAGAATTCCAAGATGGATGAATGTCCAAATTTGAGCAATGTGGGACTAACATTCATCCAATGGCATGATGCCACTTGTCAAGCTATGAAGGGGTGAATGATGTGCAAGATTTGGGGTTTGTGCCAATAAATGCATAATTTTGAATTTCAAATTTGTTGAAATGACATGTAAGAGGCAAGGGAAAATGCAATAAATGCCACTTGGCTCAAGGCAAAGGACATGTAAGATGAATTTATTGCCTTGTTCAATGTACATGTTGACTTGGAATTTTTGAATTCAAATTTAGAGAATATTCCAAAAGATGCCTTGTGAGAAAAATAGAGTTTTAATAAATGAATTAAATATATTTTCATGTGCAACTGCATTATCTAGAGGATGGGACATGAGATGAGATTAGATTAATCAAGAGTTAATTAATTTAATGAGAGAGGAGTTAAATGATGTGACCTATTTGACTCAAATTTATGGATTTATTTTAAAATCAACCAAGAGAGAATATATGACAGAGATTAATTAAATAAAGGATTTTGATTTATTTAATTAAAAGAGATGGTGCTAGATTAAATCAAATAGAGTTTAATTTATTTAATTTAATGGATAGACTTTAAAGATTTAATCAAATAAATTGATTATTTAATTAAATAGGGATAATTAGATTAGATGGATTGATTTAATTAACAAAAGAGATGACTTGATTAGATAAAATGATTTATTTAATTAAGAGAGGAATATTGATGAATTTAAATATCAGATAGGAGAATTTGATTAAATGGTTAGACCGAGGGATGATTCAGGAGGAAACGATGTTAGTAAGTCAGGATTAGATGCACAATGTCAATCAATATATTTTACGTGTCTACACTTGTTAATGGTAGCTCACTACCTTAACTTGGGTGCCTAGGCTTGTTCTATCATTTACAAGTGGTTTGGAAAGATTGTGTTGAGTATTGGAGGAGTTATGATTATTTGAAGGTTGTTGATTGGGGTTTCAGACCTATTGTTTGTGCATATTAGATTGTTATCCAAGTGTATCAGACTTGTTGCAATAACTTATATGACCTTCTATTGACCTCTAGTGGCTATATCTTGAGGTATACTTGTTCTAGTTTGAAGGGATGTTATCATTCTTTATTGTAGCATCTTAGGAGGGTGTTTTACTACATATTTTTGTGATTTACCTCTCATAACAACAGTATCTAATGGTCTAATATGATTATGTTGAGCTCATTGTAACACCATTGATAGTACAGTTGGTGAATGCTCTTGTATTTGCATTTGATACTTACCCATTGAAAAAGTGGTTGCTCCCATTGAATGGGTGGTTGAGCTTTACTTTATGTTATTTTTACTCCCATGGAATAAGAGGTCGAGTTATTATTTACTTTCTTGTTATGCCTGTTAAACAAGTAAAGGTTGGACGACTTGCCGCCAAGTGCATTTTCCTTTCTTGTATTTCTCGTTGAATAAGAGGATGTTGAATTTCACGCACTTTGTTATGTTTACTCACCCCACTAAAGAAGTTGTAGCATGGAGGATTTCAATATTATAAGCCAACCACCATATGCTCTCACCTTGCCCATATCAGTATTTGGGTGATCAGAAAGCGGAAGGTGTCTATTTTAGTTAACTTGATTTTAGTAATGCAAGATCCCCTTTCACTGTATGCTCTCACCTTTCCCACATTGGGATCTGGGTGGTCAAAAAGTGGAGGGTTTCTTATTTAGTTGTTTACTATTACATTTGGCTAAGACTAATGGGTACAAATTTGAAAAAAAATAAGGTCGGGTTATTACATAGACAAAATAAGGAATCTTCTTCTCTCAAACCAAATATATTAAAGAGATGCCCAAAAATTTTAGAATGGAGGATTGTAACCTAGTCAGTACCCCCCATGGTTACAGGTTGCAAGCTTAATAAATATGATGAGTCTCCTGATGCAAATCAGTCAATCTATAGATCAATGATTGGAAATCTACTCTATGTTACAACTTCACAACTAGATATTATGCAAGTAATGGGCATGGTTGTAAGATTTCAAGTTGTACCCAAGGAAACTCATGTATAAATAATTAAAAGGATATTCAAATATTTGAAAGGTACATTGGACTTTGTTTTATGGTATCCAAGAAGTAAAGAATTCACTTTAATGACATACACAGATGCAGATTGGGCTGGTAGTGTAGATGATAGAAAGAGTACCAGTGGAGGAGCATTCTTCCTTGGTAAGAATATGTAATGTCCCTAACATGTATTTTAACAAACTAATATATATTTTTTAGTTTCGGGCGAAATGGTTTCGCCTAAAACTCTATGTGCCATGTATAGGCCACATTGTTTTGACCAAAACTATTTTGCTCATAACCATTTAGTTGGCTAAAAGTGTGACACAACTTTGTTCTTTTACCCAAGTGTCCCAAATCTACAAGAAAATGACATAATAATTTGATTCCTTTACATGAATTGGTTTCCCTACATTTATATGCTAACATTCCTCTATTAGGAACATGTTGGCCTTGAGCCTAATTGGCACCAAAGTAGGCAATTTGAATTCCAAACATGCTATATTAGGTCAGGCTTAATGCCAATGTAGATTCCTTTGAATAAGAGTGCCTTCCTATGAACCCATCCACACGCTTGCCCTACTCATTCTAGCTTCTTGAAACTTCACTGTTACTTTCGCATGATCCTGTAATGTCTTTATGCTTCAAGCCTGTGGAGGTGGGTGCCAGTTGACTAGCACAGTCACCTTTTGAGTTCCAAATCACACACCTGAACATACTTATGCAAAGGAATGTAGAGGGATTCCCGAAATTGACTCTATCCCGACATAGTGAGCCTGAATTGGTGATCTTTTGATGGTGATATCTTCTCGGTAGATGACCCTTTCCCCACGAGCTCTAGATATGTTGTGGGGCCTTCATTACAGATGCTACATCCCAAACCACAAATTGAGATGAGCTCTTGCAGAGGAATCTAGTAGAATTTCTGGATTCCACTCTCTAATTGTCTTTCCAAAAAAAGGGACATGATAAAATATGGTATCTTGGATGAGTAAGAAGAAGGCATCAATATCACTATCCACAATAGAAGCAAAATATATTACAACAACATCTTATAGCACACAGGTTCTCTAGATGAAGCAAACATTGAAGGACATCAAGGTTGAATATGAGGATCCATTTTCTATATTTTGTGACAATACAAGTGCAATTAATATCTCAAAGAATCTAGTTATGCACTCTAGGACCAAAATATTCCCATCAAGTATCATTTCTTATGGGAACAAGTAGCTAATCAACAAGTCAAAATGGAATATGTTGCTAACCATGAATGGATTGCATATATTTTCACCAAGCCACTTCCAAAGGAGACTTTTGAGTCATTAAGGCAAAGGTTGGGGGTGGTATCACCTTCAGACAATCAGTAAATGGGTCTTCTTCTTAGGGGGAGTTTATTGATGAACTCTTTTTCCATTGATGTCAAAGGGGAAGAAGTATAGAGACAAGGGGAGCAATGGGTTGGAGTAGTAGGTTGCTATCAATGACAAAGGGGGAGATTGTTAGATTATTTGTCATTGATGTCAAAGAACATAAAATGCTATTGTTGAAGCATATCGAAGAGGACAAAGTACTTTCTTAATAAGGAAGCATTAATAAACATATTTTATTTATTCTATGAGGCCAAATCCCTTAGAAAATTTGAATTAAAATATTATTTTAAATTATAGGTCTAAATCCCTCTTGTGGCACCCAAAATAGAAATAAACTGGAAAAAAAAAAATTATATAGGTCAACCCCTAGATGGTGCACCCAAGTTTGGTATTAAAAGGCATTTTGAAAAGCTGTAAATTAATTTTAAAAGTTGTCTCCTTAGAAAAACATCATATCCATTCATGGAGTCACCACTCTTAGTGCAAGTGTAAATATAGATTGTGAGGGTTGTGAAGAGAGTGTGGAAGAAAAGACAAATCAGTCTAGTTGGGGGCAGAAGTCTGAAATATAACAACAAATATATTTATGCATCTTTGAAGGTGAAATATTATGTAGATCTTAAGGAGAAACACATGTAGATTTAAAGAAGAGAAAAAAAAACATATCTAACTTCATATCAGATCTGGAGCATGTTTTAGCGCAGATCTTGAAAGGTACAATTAAAATTTAGTAGAATTTTTTTGAAGTGATTCATATTAGCATTGAGTAGAGATATGAAGTGATCTTGAAGCAGTCATTTGGAGCAGACTTTATATTATTTTTCAGTAGACATAAATGCTTATTTAGAATAGTCATTGGAGAGGTTGGTGCATTTCAATTTCGAAGAGATCGATGTTTCTTACCAAGTTGGTGCTTAGTTATGGGGATGAGTGTCTCCAGTGGATTGGTGCTCACAAATTGTATAAGAGGGGATCTATAGGTTGGTGACTACAAAGATTGTAAGAATTTTTATACATTTATTCCATTATTTTACTATGGCTTTCTCCCGTAAGGATTTCCACATAAATTGTGTGTTCCTCTTGTGTTTATAATTGTTAGATCTTGCATGGCTGTTATTGTAGTGGTTGATTAAGTTTTAAATTAAAAAGATTATATTATACTGATTCACCCCCCTCTCAGTATAATTGTGTGCTCATCATACAATAGCCACAACCATACACTATAATCTCTAACAACATATGCTATAATACATGATCTCATATGATAGGAAATCCATGTGACCTTCGATTTGGAATAAGAACCTTGTTGATCAATCTTTCCAAGTACATGGGAAACACATGAAGTGTATCCATTTTTGGTCCAAAATCCATCTTTGCTCCATGAATGGGTAAATCCCTAGTCACAAACAGATGCTTTAGGTAGTCTCAACCTATCCCAATATTATACTCTATATGATCTCCACAAATTGAGATGTGAAGAATCCTACACACATTCTCAAGGGTAATCACCATCTCCCTTCTCAACAGTCAAAAAAAGCTAGTCTCAAAATCCCAATGCTCCACCAAGGTTGTCATCATGGTCTAGTGTGTGAGAATCTTGGTCCACCAACCAACACCCTCTAGTCCCACAACAACTAAGAACATATGATCTATGTTTGATAATCGAGTATCCAACCTCATTGTAGGAGGACTCTTCTCTTGTGATTACAAAATAGGTAAATCCTCCTGCATCCTATCCAAGTCTAGAAATTAACTTAACCAAGCAATTAATTAACCCATATTTAGCCTATACAAAAGTGATAACACATGACCTCAAAAGTGCTACCATAGTGATAGCACTAATCGATGACCACAAAAGCACCACCATAGTGATAACATTTATCCCTAACCACAAAAGTGCCACCATAGTGATAGTGCTAATCTAGGTAACCACAAAAGTTCTACCATAGTGATAGCATTAATACATGAAATCAAAAGCACTACCATAGTGATAATGCTAATCCGTGTCTACAAAAGTGCTACCCTAGCAATAGCACTAATATGTGCCAGTGAAAATTCCAATAGATCAAATGCACTAAACCCCAAAGCCAAAAATGTTAATTCAACAATAGTACTAACTCGACCTAGAAAATGTGCTAAACTATCAAAAATTCTTAAACTAGAATTCAAAAGCACTAAAACTTCCTCAAAAGTGCTAATTCAAGATTAACACCTTTTTCTTTCCCCCCTTTTCCCCTAACATTTAATGCTACCTAGTCTAACCTAAGGGCATTCATTTTTTATACATAGTGATGGTCCTGCCTTCTCTAGCTGTTGGAACCTCTGAACTCGCTCTTTGTGATGCATGTGTTGTTGAATCACCATATCACCTAAGATATCCTCCACACCAAAGCTACAATCCATCAAAGTTAAAAGTGATAATGACACCCTGTGCCCCACTAGGCCTATTAATAGGTTCCATAAACCATAATCCAAAGACCTAGGTCTTGAATGTCACATCATCTTTTCCATTTTCCTCCAATACTTCGTCATACTAAATTCCTTCTTTCTACACTTAATTATTTATCTCATCCCTTCTTTTTGAGAGCTCCCCCGAAATTATTTTTTTGTGTGACCTCTCAAGGGGGAATCATTACACCATCCCTTCTTCATCATTTCTTCTAAATTGACTAGAGCATAATTTACTTCCTTTAACATGATATCACTTCTTTTAGTCATGATATCACATCAAAGAGGGGTAAAACATAGACACCCCAAAATTGATTCCCTATATCATAATTAGTTAAATAAATATTTAATTAATTATTATTTCCCTATGTATCTCATTTCTATTTCCTCATAATTAGTTCAATAATTTATCTAATTAATTATTCTTCATCATCATAATTAATAAAATCATATTTAATTAATTATGTTTTCCTACTTTTCTAAGGGTTGATTAATTCAATTAGTTAAACCTTAGGCCCCATTTCCATTGATTCTTCTGAATATAATTAAGTAATTAACCATGATTAATTAATTTATTAATCACTCCCTAAACCTTCATTAACATTTTCCTCAATTTTAAATTCTCCTGATTCCCCAAACTTGTAGTCATGTGACAAGCGTCCTTTACCTCTATTAAACATTTGCATGCACATGTCACTTTCATCCTTCCACCTCACCCTTTGACCATTATTTCTATTAGATTCTCACACATGTATGAGATCCTCTTCCCCATGTGGCCACCCTATACTACACTTACCATTTGCACCCACTTGTCACATTCCTAGGTTTCCTCTCTCTTTCGTTTTTCCATTTATGCCTCCACATGTCAAGTCCTTATTCTTTCCAATGTGTGAGCACACCTAGCCCTCTTCCCCATGCCAAGAGTCCTTTTTAAAATCCTCCACCTTATGACACTTATCACAAGGCTAAACCCCATTCTCTCCTTCAATCCTAGCCTTTCATCTTGCAATCAATCTTGAACCTCCATTTCACCATCCAAAAATCTATAAATTAAATCATTTATCCTCCATCTCCATCAACTCATACTTGCTAAATCCATGCTACTAATTTCACTCTCATAGTGCCAAGGTTATATTGTTGGGAGAGCCACCCACATTCCAACCAATTGAAGATCAAATCAAGTAAGAAGGGTGCATTACTTCAACTTGATCAAGAAGATTGAAAAGGGAAAAAGTCTTAAGGTAATTGTGTCAATTTTCTATTATCTCGTGCTTTTATGACTTTTGCATTTTCATTGTCTTCAATTTGAATGGGGTTTTTTTTTTTACCACACCTCCATAGGTGTCTTATCAACAAGAGCTAATATAGGGTACCTGTTAATCAAGTAACAAGTTGTGGCAACTTCTTTTGCACAAAAAAAATTCTAGGCTAGCTCTATTGAATATACTTCTAGTCCTCTCCATCAATGTCCTATTTATTCTTTATGCAACTCCACTTTGTTTAGGGTTGTGTAGAGCTTTCTTATGTCATTGGGTAAAAGTACATATTTGTCTCACTTTTGTAAAGGAAATGATCAACATAAATACAAATTTTTAACTTTAACGACCTAAAAGTGATATTTATGTTTTGAATTTTAAATTAATGTAAAATAATAAATGCAAAACACTAAATTTAGTTTATGTTTATAATTTTTTAAAAAAAATTAAAAATATTTGGATATATATTTTTTATAAATTTAAGAGAAGAATTTTAATTGCTATTTTTTTAATATGAGGTCAATGGGAGGTTGCAAAAAAAGAGCAACAAAATTTATTTTTTCCACATAGATTACTTGAAAATCTAGTGCATGAGATTTT
>VDFB02391609.1:25692-37774 GCA_007258455.2 Sequoia sempervirens
CTCTCTTTCAAGAGTACAAGTCCTCCACCTTTTGACCAACTTATGGACTGCTTATTCTTTTCTTTGTAATCAGTTGTGTTCAATAAAAAAGTGCACAAAACAGATTTGTGAGAAATTAGGGTTAGTCATATTGGAGTTCAACCTGGATCAGGGCTTAAATTTGATGGTCAACTTTTCCTGTCAACAAATTTTTTAATGACGGTTATCTATTCAAGGGTGCCCTTAAAACATTATGATATACCTTAGTGTAAGTAAAATTATATATAAATCAAATATATATATATATCATTATAATTCTAGATAAATTTTGACAGTCTATCCAAAATATCTCCTTTTATCTGATACAATCTTCTTAAAATTTTGATTGTATTCTAGGCAAAAATCTCTAAATACGGTCATACGGCCATCAAATTTAAGCCCTGACCTGGATTATGAGACCAACCGGAGTATACGCTAAAGCGGCTCAAATAATTGCTGTATTCCATTCAAATAGTATAAAATTGCAACGGTCGAATTGTACGGCTATTCAAATACGAGTCCTATAATACATCATCTCTAAATTTTTAATTTTCGGAATTTTCTGAATCGAGGGTTTGTGCGAATTGAAAGCTTCTAAGTCCTGTGAAGTGAAAGGCAGGACTCAGAGCCCACATGTCTGGAAAAAGGGTATTTTCTTATCATGCCATCATTCTACCTATTTTCCTGTGTTAATACAAAGATCACATCTAATGCTGATTTTTAATGAAAAATTATTCAGACAGGAGAGACACTGAACATTATCAGGGAGTTTGCCAAAACTCCTAAACGATCTCTGGGCACGGTATTCTTTGCGCTTTTCTTTTTTTGTTTTCAATTTAATCAGTTCAGTTCAGTGAATAAGTGCGAAGCTATATATTAAAGTGTGATGGATTTGTATGGCAGCCTCGGCGCGTTCCGGTGGATTCCAATGGCAACGAAATTGCGAAGACGCCCAGAAGAATTCCAAGAACGTCTATATCAAAATCTTTACCGAAACGCTCGATTAGTTTGGGTTGCAACACGCCATCCAAAACAGTAAGATGCCAAATTATATTTGCTTTTTAATTCACAGCAAGAAAATTATGAATTTAACTTTCTTATTTGTTGTCTTTTTTTATAAAGGTTCTTCTGATCTGGTAAGTTTACTTAGTAGGTTAATCTTTGGCATGATCGTAATGACCAAGTGATATCTCTTCTGTCAAACTCACTCAGAACTTGCACCCTGCTTGATTGTGACCGTTGGGATTCGACTACTCTCTTGGAGTTGAATGCAATACTTTGCATAAACTTAACACTCTATCATGTCTCCTGATGATTTGAAATTGAGGCTTCTTTATGCTTCACCACTGGAGCTTATCCCATTTGACCCTTTGTTAAGGGTTTTAGTTAACATTTTTTGACGGACCTTAGGTTAGCTGTTTTGATCTAGTGATTTCTCCCTTGTTTCTGCTTACATTTATGATTGAGCTGTCGGTAGGGCTTTCACCGCATATTAATTTTTCATGATCTGTGAACTAGTGATTTTTGGTTGAGCTGTTACTAGGGCTTTCACCCCATATTAATTTTTCATGATCTTTGAAGTTTGAACTAGTGATCCTAATTAACAGCAAAAGTGATTTTTTTGACGGACATTATGTGAGGGGTTTTGATCTAGTTATTTCTCCCCTGTTTATGCTTACATTTCTGGTTGAACTGTTGGTAGGGCTTTCACCCCTTATTAGTTTTTCATGATCTTTGAACTTTTAGTCTTTTAAACCACCCTTATGAGCAGAGTACCTAAACATCAGGGGTCATGACATCACATCATCTTTCAGTGCTATCGAAGTCCATGCACATTTTTTATGCAGCTGTTAATAAATCATCATACAGGTACAAGGCTGTTTGTAGTCACAACCAAGCAGACATCAATTTGGGGTGTGAGTTGTACATCCACAAGAGAATTTCTTTCTATATCTACCATACGTGTTACCCTTGGGTTTTGGCTTTATGGCTTGGCTTGAGAGTGAATCCATTCTTGCCAATCCAAATGCATCTTGATTACATAGATTTGGGTTTTACGTACTAGATAGGTGGAGTAGGTTATTTGATTTCATTTTTCTCTAGGGATGTGTCCCTCAGAAAAAACCCCTGTTTTTGGGAATAGAGACATCCTGGTAGTGGTGGGTTGGGGGCATGACATGCCCCCACTATCCCCATGGATAACATCCTCATAAGGGCATGCCCTTGGGATGGCCCTTTAGATGCAGGGATGTCCCTGTAGTTGTGGGACATGTAGACGTCTCCTGATTGTTATATGGATGACAAATGTCCCCGCTATCCCCATGGATAACATCCTCATAAGGGCATGCCCTTGGGATGGCCCTTTAGATGCAGGGATGTCCCCGTAGTTGTGGGACGTGTAGACGTCTCCTGATTGTTATATGGATGACAAATGTCCCCACCTCTTGTTTAAAAAAGAATTGACTAAAAAAAAGTAAACCTAAAACTTAGCCCTAAATGTATGTTGTCAAATTGGTTATGAGGTTGGATATGGGTTCATTGATATGATTGATATGACCATTTGTTTCTTAAGTATGGTTGGGTTCAGACATACAATACATTTAAGATATTAAAACATATAAATTAGATTATTATATTAAAAATATATAAATATAATATAATATATAATATAAACATTTAATTTAAAAATATTATATTTATATTTATTATAAATAAATATAAAAACATATATAACAAATATATAATATCACTCTTAAAACATATCATTTATGTTCTAGGCGATATCTTCCTTGGAATTTGCACTCATACCACCTTCTTTTCTGTTTCTTTCAAAGTTTCAAACACTTAGGGAGTTTTTTTGGTTTTTTGTTTTATGTTTGCACTTATAGTTGTGTTAAAAAAAAGACATTATGAGTAGTAGTGAGGGTGGTGAATGTGAAGAGGTTGAGATTCAACAAAGAAGCCGTAAATTTTCTACCTGATGTTGCTGCTTCAGTTTTGATGGTTTAAAAATTAAATGTTAAGTTTATAAATATAGTGATCTCCTTTTTGTTGTATATGGATTTTTGCCTTGACTATGTTCTTGATATTGTGACATCTTTTTTTGTACTCTTGGTATTACTATGCTCTTTGAGCCATATTTGTAATATTATTTCCAATAAAAAAAGAAAGAAGCCATAGAGGTACTGGGGATTCTTCTAGGTGTGGGATTGTTGTAGGTACTGTGGGTTCAAATAACTCATTTGAATGCCCTTCCGTCCTAAAAATTTATGCCAAGGGGCCCATTCAATCCCAATAAACCCCTTTTGCAATTTGCAACAGCAATAGACAAAGAAAACAAATTCAAGGGGGGATTAGAGTTTGGTTATGTTATTATGGAACAAGGATTATAGGGGCAATTACACAAGGTTTTATAATTATCTTTTGTGCATAGGTGGATACAAGGTTAAAAGGATGTAAAAATTTATGCCAAGGGGCCCATTCAATCCCAATAAACCCCTTTTGCAATTTGCAACAGCAATAGACAAAGAAAACAAATTCAAGGGGGGATTAGAGTTTGGTTATGTTATTATGGAACAAGGATTATAGGGGCAATTACACAAGGTTTTATAATTATCTTTTGTGCATAGGTGGATACAAGGTTAAAAGGATGTAAAAAATGATCCTTATTGAGAAGGTCGAGGTATCTAGATTGTTCATGGGGGGTGAGGCAAGATAGAATCCATGAGACTGTTAAGTGCATTTGCCATGTCTGTACATGATCAAATTAGGGCAGTGAGATTCAATATACACAGCCAAGTCTCAACAAGAAAAGTAGAGCTGTTCTCGGCAGAAAAGTAGTTCTTTGACATCAATTCCTTCTCTTCAGTCGCCTTCTGCAAAATTCCTGCCCAGACTGTTTCAATCAACATTGAAAATATTTAGATTTTGTCTCTGTGAGACATAATGGCCTTAAATATAACAGACTTGCCTTGAATGTGCCTCAGGATCATGCCAATATGTAATTGATAGAGTCATCATAGCCATTTACACTCTAAGAATCTAACATATTTATGTCTCATTATGGTAATAAACCTGGATCATTTTTTAAGATCACAAACCCAATGGAAGGACATATATTATAATTATAATAGCATCCAGTCTCACTTTCTGCATTTATTTCTAAGGATTTACAACAAAGATTTGTTAAATTGATCTGCTATGCAATCCTGATGATGTCTGGTAAGAGGTACTCGTCAACTCTCTGGAATAAGGCACAGGCATGCATAGACTGATGCCCTGTTTAAATATGACATATGAGAAAAGAATGAGCTGTGCACTTTTTTAATGCACATGTTATCAGGGCTGTTGTATTCCTAGTATGTGCATATGTAAAATAGCTAGCTGTATGAATTCTGCCACTCCTTTTTTTATGGAAAACAATTATGTGATAAGCATGAAGCATTGTTTTCTGAGTTGTACTCACAGAAATTCTGGAATAGCAGGTACTCCTCTGAAACGTCGTGATAATTTCTTTGTCCAAGTATTAAATTTTGCTTATTAAAAACAATCACTTTATTTAAGGGTGCTCTTAAGAATGGCATCCAGAGAAAGTGTAATGGGTTCCAGACTCCAGTGGATTGATCCTCAGAGCCAAAAGAGTAATTCAGGAGAAAAAGAAGGGACAATCCTCCTACTATTCCAGGCTGCCTGACATAAGCTGGAGAAACACAATAGTTTTGAATACTCTTACTGGAACACATGCAACAAGAGTATAGGGGTGAACATTCCACTTCTTGTCTTGTCAACATTGTCAAAAAACTAGGTCCAATATTTAACGAGTCCAAGTGAGAGAACAGTCACTGACAAATTTTATTTCTTCCATCATGAGCATTTCCTTAAGTTGAGGAAAGATTGAGATTCTTATTCGCTAACAGGTTGGAAGAAAGCTCACATAAAAGTATTTTTGGCTTTGTCCTCTTGAGAGATTTGTTTGAGGCAACCACTGTCTTGAGAGAATCAGGGCCAGCATCTCTTATGGGGACATCTGAAAAACTATCGTATCTTCCTAAATAAAATACTGTAATAAACAAGACATAAAAATTGATGTGTCTTCATTCTTACTCATTGAGGTGTGATAAGGAAAGTCCCCAACAGTAATTGGTGTAAATGGTCTCAGAGCTGTTAAAGAGGGAACTGAAGGACCAGGAGCACTGATGTTGTAGTTAATCAAGATTAATGATCAGGATGATCTGTAAACGCACTGGCTTGATAACCCTAGTGATCACCAACTCACAGATTCTATGCTATCTCTCCGCTTTAAATGCTCACAATCACTGCTTACAACTTAAAAATACATAAAAGTAATAGTACAACATGTTCAAACCAGCTGCAGAAGAACACATGACACCAAATTCAGCTGCAGAAGAACCTTAATTTGGGTCAAAACTCTAAGAAGAGTATGCCTCCAAGCATTCCATCACTATCTCAAGTATCATTCTTGTGGAGAGTTGCAAGTATGGTTGTTAACAGATCATCAAATTGTGAGGTAGTTTGCATTAGACCTAAACTCAGAATGCCTCCACAAAGAAAGTAGAAATCAAGGTGTTATTGCAGGAAGAGTAGAAGAAATGTTTGAATGTTTAGATCCAATTGGATGTTGTTGAAGAAGGTGATGAAGAAAGTAAGAGGAAATAGAGAAGCTGGATGTGTGTTCTTGTGCAGCTGAATTTTTCCAGAGGATTGTCATGTCACATTCAGCTGCAGAAAAACCTTAATTTGGGTCAAAAAAACTCTAGGAAGAGTATGCCTTCAAGCATTCCATCACTATCTCAAGTATCATTCTTGTGGAGAGTTGCAAGTATGGTTGTTAACAGATCATCAAATTGTGAGGTAGTTTGCATTAGACCTAAACTCAGAATGCCTCCGCAAAGAAAGTAGAAATCAAGGTGTTGTTATTGCAGGAAGAGTAGAAGAAATGTTTGAATGTTTAGATCCAATTGGATGTTGTTGAAGAAGGTGATGAAGAAAGTAAGAGGAAATAGAGAAGCTGGATGTGTGTTCTTGTACAGCTGAATTTTTCCAGAGGATTGTCATGTCACATTCAGCTGCAGAAAAACCTTAATTTGGGTCAAAAAAACTCTAGGAAGAGTATGCCTTCAAGCATTCTATCACTATCTCAAGTATCATTGGAAAATTCCTCCTTTTGGCTTCTCATTGACACTCCGATGAGCTAGGACATTTAAGATCCAATGGAGCAACAATTTAGATTCAAATTTTTTAATCAGAGGACATCTAAGATCTATGATAAATGCTTTAAAAATCAAAGGCTAGCTCACAACTAAAGGGTGTAGTAAAGGCTTCTTGGGTAATCTGAACAAAGCTCTTATAAAGATACTTGTTATAATTTTGTTATTTTTTTAGTCTTCAAGGAATGATGGGAATCGTCATCGAAAGAGAGCTCTTTTACCTGATTATAGATTGTTTTTCTGAAACTAATTCCTTTTGTCCATCATTATTTTTTTAAGATCTTTGGCTTGTCTTAGTGACTAATACATTAGCATCCTAGGCTGAAGAGCAATCTTGTATCAACCAAAAACATGTCTTTGTGTTTGTGTCTTTTGTAGGTTTTTTTCATGTGTTGCTTTCATGAGGCATTACTGTAGTTATAGTTTGTACTATTGGAGTTACATTTTCTTACTCTAAATACAAGTTGAACACTCAAAATAGTGGGAATCAAGTTGAGCCCTACCGCTCTTGTAACCATTCAAAATAGTGGTTTGAACATTCCATCTTGTGGTCATCAGGAACATGGCCATGTGTCTAATTTTGGTATTTAATGTCTTACTGTAAGTTGTGGCATGTTTTAATTGTAAAAGGGTACATAGATGGACTTCTTGACAGGAGATTTGAATGCCATGCCAAAGCATAAGGTTATCTAATTAATTATTGGTCTTAGGAGGGTTCATGTAAGGAGTCACAGTGAGTTTTGAGGTTCACACCTAATTGTACATCAAGGGTGGTCAGTTTACACATTTCAGGGAGGTGCAAATTCTAAGGTAGAATCAAGGCTGAAATCAACTAGTAAGGGGTAGTTTACTATGTTTCTGAATGGCACTACCTTACTAGGTCAACACTCTCTGTAAAAAGGTGGCAATTCATTTGAGTCAAAAGAGGCAGCAATTGGTGAGCTAGACATCTCAAAAAACTATATTGTAATTTTAAGGCCTATGCTTGAATACTGTTGAAGCTCGCGAAGCTTATGATGTAACTATGCTTTGAAGTATTAGAATATTTTTTTTGTTGTGTGAATCTTTGTAATCTACTATGTGAATGTGTTTAATGTTATAATCATAGTTTACATACTCGGAATCGGAGAGTACTCGGCAACTTAAAAAGTAGCAAAATTTCTTATAAAAACACTTTTTTTTTTGCAAAATTCAATTACAGAATGCATCAAATGAGTCTAAAAACCATGAGGGAGTGTTTTATATAAAATTTCATTGTTCAATACATATGGATTACAAAATGGCATCATTATACGAAGCCGCATAGTAAAACTATGAAATTATGAATAACTATAATGAATTTATGATGATTGTATTTGAAAATCATCATCATAAATTTCATATCTAGGCAATTATAATTTCCTCTTCCCCAACCTAGAGAAAAATTGGGGGGTAGAGGGTACGGTCCTTGCACTCGATTCTGGCTCCCTGCTTGCCGTAGAAGATTGTGGAAGTGGCTCCACCATGTTGGTAGGTGGCAATGGCTCCTCCTCCACCACATCAATGTCATCCACTCCAATCTCCCCTGCTTCTGCTATAGGCAAATCCTCCATAGCTTGCCTCTCGAAATCAGAAATCTCATCCTCTGTAAACAAGGAGGCCTCATCATCCTGCATGGTCCAATCATTGTATGGATCAATGTCATCCAAATCAATGAGCTCATCTAACTAGTCCAACACCTTTCTTGTGCGAAGCCTAAGGTTATATTGCACAAAAACAAGATCATTGAGGCGTTGTTGAGTCAACTTATTACGCTTCTTCGTGTGAATGGCATCAAACAAACTCCAGTTCCGTTCACAGCTAGAAGAACTACAAGGTTGAGACAAAATTCGAAGGGCTAGCCTTTGCAAATTTGGGGTTTTTCCACCCCAATCTTCCCACCAAGAACCTACAATAAGATATTCAAGTTTTTGTAAATATTAATAAAAGTTAAAACAATAGTAATAAGTAATAATAATTATAATTCATAACTTGCAAGATATAAGGCTTCACTTTTTCTTACTTGGTGTTTGGATCTCTCTTCCTCGTTCACATAATTTGGAAGAAAACAAAGGCCCCCTAGCTGCCTTATATTTTTGCAACTCTACAAGGATGAGGTCTTTCACTTCAGAATCAGGTGTCATCCTTTCAATACATGTGAATAGGCCCTCCATAACCTCCCCATTAGCATCCGTGAAGCCATCAGAGAAGTAGAACTTGGGGTTGAGAAAGTAGCCCGCTGCATGAATGGGTTGGTGGAGTTGATTGTTCCACCTTCGATCAATGATCTCCCAAATAGGGGTAAATCTATTTGCATCCCCCATGTAATAGTGTTGGATGGCCTCTTTGGCCCTATCCATTGCCTCATAAAGATATCCCATCACATTTTTCTCGCTGTCCACCAAGCGCAAGACCCTCACCAATGGCTCAGTCACCTATAAAGTACAAAGTAGAACCAAATTTAAATTACACCTTACAATGAAACAAAAGACTTATGGAATTTTAAATTAAGAATAAAGGATTCAATCTGAAAATTCATTAGAGTTGAAGTTACCTTGACAATCTCTAATGCTCTAGTTCCAAATTGACTATCAAAGATTATTGCTTGAATCTTTTCTCCATCAGCCTTCTTTGAGTAAGTTGAGTCTACCCATGGTTGACTCACAAACATCTGCTTCAAGGAAGTCAATAAACCAGTGATACTTTGCAATGTTAGAAAATTAGTTGCAAACCTTGTAGCACCTGATCGCACAAGCTCTTTCCCCTTGGTGTGATCTCTCATCAATTGAAGAACCCATGGGTGATTATATATATATTTTGTTATGTCTCTTGCTTGTTCTACAATTGGTTTCACCCAATCAATTTTGCCTATATCCTCCAAAAGAAGGTCAAGGCAATGAGCTGCACAAGGGGTCCACAAAACTGTTGGATGCCTCGCTTGAAGCAATCTACCAGCTGCCACGTATGCTGCTGCATTGTCAGTAACAACTTGGACAACATTTTCTATGCCCACCTCTAAAACAACCTGCTCCAACATCAAGCTCAAATTTTCTGCATTCTTTATTATGTTGGAGGCATCAATTGACTTTAGAAAAACCATCACACCATTGGAAGCCACTATAAAATTGATAAGTGTGCGGTTTCTTCCATCTGTCCAGCCATCTAAAAGAATTGAGCATCCAAACTTTTGCCATTTTTTCTTTTCTTCTTCCACAATTCCTTTTGCATCTACAATAGCATCTTCAAGTAACTTGCCACTTAGATCTCTTGGAGTAGGGGCCTTGTACCCTTTGCCTGCAACTGTCAATGCTGTCACCAAACACTCCCAATATGGACTCCTTGCCACATTGAAGGGAAGGTTGTTATAAAACCAAAAACTTGCACAAGCCTTGTCTGCCTCTTTGTGCACCTCCTTATTCCACCCAGTTGCTTCCAATGAAGGTTGTGATCCTTGAATATTTTTGGGCACAAAAAACTGGAATTTGCTCAAAGTGGACAAAGTGGATGGGGTATTGCAACCAGCATGTAAACGTGGACCACGACTAGAACCCGCAGTGGTTTGAGTTTGCATATGCACCTCAATATCTTCAACCAAATCAGGAGCAATGGCTGCTTTTACTCTTTCCCTCTCCATTTTTTTTTCATCAAGTGTTGAAAGAACAGCCAACATCTCTCGTTTCACCTCTAAAGTGGCTTTTTCACATGCTTTTGAATCACGACAAGGAATACCAGCAAGATGGTATTTGAGGCAATTAATGCCTCCACTAATCCTCTTCTTGCAATGAGTACAAATAACACTGCCTGCTACTGGCCCGTAATAACCATGTTTCCAAGTAGGATCACGACTACCAGGGGGTCTCCTTTCAATGGCACTTGTGCCAACTGAGTCCAAAGCAGATGCAGAGGCGGATGCCATTGTGATTTATTAACCTACAACATTAAAAGTTAAACAATAAATATATTAGAACTAGTTGTAACAAATCCAGTATATTAGAAGTTGAACAATAAATATATTAGAAGTTGAGATGGAAATGTGTAAAAAGTTGCAGCTGAGTTGTATTGAAAGCTTTTGGTAGACTTATGAGATGTTTTTGGTAAAAATTTAAAAGTTTTGTGACTCAGAACAGCAAGGCAACACTCAAAAACTCCTCACACATACCCAACATTCTACCCAACAACCCCAAACTGAATTTTTTTAGAGAAACACATAATAACTAGAAGTCTAGACCCAAACAACAGTAAACTAACCCATATCAGATTGTTAACATAAATCAGATCGATCAGGTCTGCTACAGGTCTACATTAATGTTCTTGAACAGCTACATACAATATAAAATCTAAAGTGTTGCATTCTTTACTAGCTACATGCAAAAATAAACTATCTTAATACTATAATCTACCACATATTAATTAAATTAATTCAAATTCAAAATATAACATTAACTTTTCTATAAATTAATTTGATCAAACTGCAAATTCTTGGGCCAAATTGTATGCGGATGAAGATGGAAGATTTTTCCTAAGAAGATTCAGGTCACATATAGATAGAAAAACCATGATATATCAGAACACTAAAGTCTTGTTTGCACTAGGTTGGTTATTACAAACGATTCATCAATACTTTCAGTGACAAACCAACCAAAAGTGCTTCCTTTGTATGGACTGAGCACCAATATTAGCATCCCCTATTGGCAAAGGGAGTCATACAATATCGATGAAGTTTTGTAACTAGATGCACAACTGTTTAGCAGGGAAACCATAGTTTGGAATCAATTTCTATAATCTAGCTGCTAGCACATATTAATTATATTAATTAAAATTCAAAATATAATATATTCTAAATTTTAATTAATTAATAAATACAAACAATGAATACATAAATATTAAATAAATATTACTTAAAAAATTTAATTTTTTTTAATTACTAATTTCTATAATCTAGAAATATAACATAAAAACATATTATAAATTTTAATTAATAAATACAATACAATACATAAATATTAAATAAATATTACTTAAAAAATTTATTTATTTTTTAATTACTAACTTCTAAATATAGAAGTTAGTAATTAAAAAATAAATAAATTTTTTAAGTAATATTTGTGTATTGAATTTATTTATTAATTAAAATTTATAATATGTTATGTTTTGAATATTAATTAATTTATACAGCTGCTACATAGTATTATAGTAACATTAAAATTAACATAGAAAAAAAAAAAATTTTAATATTCAGCTAGACATTCGTTTCTGGGCGAAATAAGCATTCGACTTTTAATAAAAATAGAAAAAAAAGCAAAAGTAAATAATAAAAATAAAAAAAATCTGTAGGCATTCGATTTTTCTGGGCGAAATGAAATAATGGAATAACAAGCTCTGCAAAAATACATTCGAGTTTCGACATTACATTTTTTGAAATGAAACAAAGACGCATGGATCAGAAACCCTAACTTGGAAATCGCGATTTCAAAACCCTTCAGTTCGTGCGCCAAAATCGCTGGTAAAAACGCGGATATGAAAAAAACGTGAAAACGAGGGTATAAGTAAAAAAAACGCGTCAAAAAATGGGGGAAAAATGTCGTTGGCGCGCGAAAAAAGAGAAAAAAAAAACACGTTTTTAATTCTGTCCGATTAATCTCAGCCAAAAAACGCGATTAATCGCCATTATTTGAGGCGATTAATCTGGAAAAAATGGCGATTAAAAGCACTGTTCATTTTGGCGAGTAAAGGTAGGTTTTAATCGTTTCCTCCAAAAACTTGCGATTACTCTTTCACCCGGCGATTAACCGGCGATTTTGTAATCTATGGTTATAATT
>VDFB02391609.1:38378-56596 GCA_007258455.2 Sequoia sempervirens
AACTAGGAGAGGAAATAGACAAGTTGCAAAACAAATTGTAGAAGAAAAAGATTGAGATTGAGTAAGGATGTTGAAGGCTATTTCTAATATTAGTAAAAGATCTAGAATTGATGTTCCTAGTTATGCTTGTAATTTGAATCTTGAAGAGTTGATAGGTTAGTTGACCAAATAGAAGAATATTTTAGTATGAAGAAATTTTAGATCTTGAAAGAGTGAAGTTTGCAAAGACAACGTTAAAAGGTTAAGCAACCATATGGCGGAAAGAAGTACAATTAGAAAGGAATATAAGAGGAAAAGAATATATACATCAAAAATTGTAAGAAATCAACTTACCAAGAGGAGAGGAATAGAAGAAAAGGAAGAAGAGTGTTATAGGTATTCAAGGCAGCCAAGAGAACTATAGGATGAAGGGAAAAATCAGATTAAAAAAGATGAGTGAATCCAAGAAAGTTGGAAACATGAGTGTTTGAAGATCTAAAGGCATGAAGTGCCTAGAAATAACCCTTGAAATTTCTGATTTTTTTTATTATCTCATGAATGTATGTAATTGATTCTTGAAGGATTTGTTAAATATAAATACATATGAGGGTTTGAACATATTTTTGATATGTGTGCAAGAGTGTGGATTGGGTGATATGTTAAGGCTACAAGATTGTGTAAATCCCTCCATCTTGTTTGCATCAATTACAAAGGTAAGCCTTATATTCAGCACCCAAAACAAAACATACTAGCACAATAAGTAAAAACTAAAACCTTAGAACCATATATTCTTCAAAAGCTTCTATTTGAAAAGACCTTAGACTAGGTAGAACTCCACCAAGCTGCCTTGTGTAACCCTTCTAAGTAGCTTCCAAGTAGAATTCTCAAGTTCTTGAATTACCACCTCTCCAAACTCACAAATCAAAAATATGTCAAATTGTTGGACAACAATCCATGTTGAGCTACATCCACAGTGCTCCATCAACCCTCTTAAAGGTATAGTTTTCAAGATCCATAGACTGTTGAACTATTTGAGCAACCATCCATGCTGAGTTTTATCTACAATAGATCCCTTATTGTCTTCAAAAAAATGGTCTTCATATTTTATTAGCTAATTTTTTACCGATGTTAGTATCTGGAGGATCTTCAACAATGGCTACTGTTGACATTTCATGCCACCCTTTGGTGACCCATCATTGATAACCGATCTGAGAGATCCTACATGGGCCATCTTGCATGAATTCTCCTTGAAGGTTCTTAAAAGTGGCTAAGTGTTGTGTTTTCGGCTATGTTCCACCAATTTTTTGGTCTGGGGGGACGGTGGGATGGTGGAACGTGTTTCGAGGATGGGATGTTTTTAGGGGATTTTTGGGGACAGTAGGGGACGACAAAAGGGACGACTATATATATATAGATAAATTTTAAAAATATAGGGAAATTTCAAATTTAAGATATTCATGAGTAATGATAATCATAACAATGAACATTGATAAAGTTGCAAATGTAATCACTAATCATATTGACATATATAACAGACTATAACAGACTATATATATATATATAGTCTGATATATATATATATATATATATATATATATAAAAAAACTATAACAGACTAATACATTATAAAGTCAAACAGTCAATCATCTGGAGCCCTATACCAGCTAGCTGCCTTGTCATACTAGGTGATCTACATGGTGGAAGGATTATTGTTGTTGTTATAACTTTGTTTCAGTTATATCCAGCAACCATTCTTGCTGTTCACAAGGTTTCTTGGGTGTGTGATAGCTATACCATTAGCCTTTTTAGTCATTGATCCACTATGAGTGAAATTTCTAATTGTTGTAAGTCTGAAATTGTGTTTCCAACTTGTATATTAGTCGATGTAATTGTTCTAGTTATTGCAAAATCAAATAAAATCAACCTTTACAGGGTTACAATTTGAGATTTTAGTGTATTTGACACCTTAGGATTTCATAATTGTTGATTACTTACATATGAGAGTCCAATATATTCATTTCCAACCATATCAATATTTATACTTGATGTAGGTGAGCATAAACTATTCAAATCTGAATTCAATCATTGTTATAGTGTTCCATATTGGCTGTTCATTGCATATCAATTATAAATCAGCAGATATATTTGTAGTAATTTGAAATCTATAAGTGGGGCCTATTGTGTTTGATACATTTGAAGTTTCATAACAAACCTGCGAATGAATGAAATACAATTTCCAAACTAATGTATACTCCTTCAAGGGTGTTTGGGTGAAGTTTGAATGTACTTGGAGTTGATATTGACAACCTATGTTCAGTATTGGCAAGCTAGGAGTGAGTTGGTTGTGATTTCTTAGTGATTATCTTGCTTTTTAAACCTATACAGCGCATTTCCAAAGCTTTATTAGAACTATATCAGCATACTATTCATCAATTTGATTTTGTTTTGGCGTTTGACCACCTTACCATCCCTCGGGATGGTCCGCTTCGCTCCTTTGTCGTCCCCTAAGATGTCCCTCTCAATCCAAATGTTCCCCGTAACGTACCGGGAAACGCCTTCCTATATCCCCATCCTTTAAACGTCTCCTCGGTATCTGCGTACCGGTCAAAACCCTGATTCCATCCCTGTACCACTACCAGTTTTCGACCCGTGTTGTTGTTTGTTTGCTTCCCTTGCATCCCCTTTCTATCGTCTCCCGGACCTTTCTCCCTCAGGTTCCCCTTTTCTATCACCCTCGATTCTCTTCCTTTCTTTCCATCTCTCTCCTTAGCTTTCGGTTTCACCCATCTGTTTAACTTTTCCCCACTTATCCTTTCCCTTCTGGTAAAATCAACTAAGTGTTGATCTTTTGAGGGTCGAACTTCAGCCTTTCCCTTTACCTCTTACCTTTGTTCTGCTATAAGAGGTAAGCTTGCCATCTAACCCCCAACCCTTGATGTGCTTTCGAAAAAACAACCAAGTGTTTGTTTTTCGGGCATCGGGGATCGGGCTTCCCCTTTTCCTCCTTTTTTCCTTTCTTCACAAGCAGTAAACCCTCCACACAAACCCTGACCCTCGATGACCTACTTTTAGGTGTCGAGGTTCACTCATCCCCTTTACCGTTTATTGCTTCCCGGTAAGCGGTAATCTGTAAGGCACCCTCTCGATGCCCAACCTGAAAATCTTTCTCCCCTTCACTTTTCTTCCAAGTTTCTTTTTCCCTTTCTTCACTGGTATCATGATTAGTTCTTTTGGAATCCGCCTAAGTCCTTATTTTTCGGACTTTTGGGTTTTGCGATCCTGTCTTACCTCTTACCACTTTCTTTAGTAAGCGGTAAGCACAACCCCCAATCTTCGACGGCCGATGAGTCCTTTCGAGCTTCGGTGTTTTCCCTTTCCTCCTGCACTTTTCCTTGCTTAGTGGTAAGCAGTAAGCCTCATGCCCAATCTCTGAATCTCAACGTTGGTGCCAATATAGTATGAAGTATGAGGTATGAAGGATGCTCGAGGTCTAATGCCCGATAGGGTGCTACCTTTTGGGCCTATGGACCATTTAATGATGCAAAGGTTTCTTTTTGAACCTGATGCCCTGACCTTTCAACAGATTTGGCGATGCCATTAATGCTCGATCCAACTTATGAGCGGCCTGTTTTGATTTCTGGACTTCAAGGACGACATTTATTGCTCCCTTGACTTCTGCAAGTGGATTTCATGGGCGCCCATGCTCATTATTGTTGTTTTGTTGACTTTCCCAACAGATCCATGCCCTAATCGTGATTTTCACGGGAAGGCTCCATTCTTTCATGCACAAACTTCATTGCTAAACCTAGTTAGGGTTAGGGTTCGGTTTATGGTTCCAAGTTATGCTTGATCTATAAAGGCAAGAATTGTATTCATTCTAAGGGTTCTTCCTTTGGCTCCTCCAGGGTTTTGCAATTGTAAAGATTGGCTTGTTGCCTCTACATCAATGAAATCGATCAAACTTTCCTCTTCTCAACTTGTTTATGCTTGTGTAAGTTTATTACCTTCATATCTAAGTTTTTGTTCTCTGTTTCCATGCATGTATGTTTGAGTTAAATAGTTTATAGTTGCTGCTTGAGAATATCTTTTCCTTCTAGCACCTTGTCAAACCATAACCTTAATGTTTGCCTTCGGGAATCAACCAAATAGAGATCTGAGAGAGTCCCTTGGTCCCTTTTCAACATGTTGTTGTGCAATCTCATCCAGGAAGAAACGACCTTTCCATCTTGGTGTACCACCACCTTTTCCCTTTCATGCATTCCTTCTCCCCTTTTCCCTTGTGAGCTGTTAGAGTAGGATAGTGGTAGGTTTTCATGTGTTGGGTTGGACCAACACATTACACTTGGATTGAAAGAGGAAGTCGGCCTTTTCCGGAGATTCAACCTCATACACTCAAAGGTCCAACACCTTGTCATTGGAAAGTTGAACTTCGTGTTCAGAAGGGTGCAATTTCAACAACTACATTAACTTCTTTTAGTTTTTTTGAGCTTTCCATTGAGAACATTGGCTTGAATTCTACAATTTCAAGATATGTGATCAATTTTCTTGCAATTATCCAATTCCCCTTAACTTCAATAATGGCCACATTAACTTCATCTAGAGGATCTTCAACAATGGCTACATTAACTTCATTTAGTTTTTCTTTGATCTTTTTGTTGAGAACATCATTGGCTCAAATTCTACAGTTCCAAGCAATGTGACCTATTTTCTTGCAATTATTCAATCCCTCTTTTGTCTTTATCTGATCTTCTACATTTTTTTCTTGTGTATAATGCTATCTTAGTTTGAGGAATCTACTACAATTGTTCTCTTTTCTTTAACTAAGGGAGCTTAAATCATATCTTCTAGAGTTTTTAGAAGATAACATTGCTAACTTTAGGAGGCAAATTGTTTAACAAAATGCTTTGGCATCCTCGTCATTTGCTATAGCATTGACTTCTACTAGTTATTGAAAAAGAGATCTTAGATTGCTTATGTAGCTAGACATAATGACTTCATCAACCATCTTGAATCTGAAAAGTTGAAGCTTTAGAGAAAATTTTGCATTAATTGCTTTTGCTCCAAATGGTGTATTAAAATTATCCTAGATTGACTTAAATGATTTTGCTAGATCTATATGATGTATCTAGGAATCATAGAAAGCAAGACCAATAATGGCTTTCGTTTTATCATCTATACTCTACCAATCCAATAATTTATTGGCATTTACTATTCCCCATAGGTTCTTGTGTATTAGTTGCATCTAGATTTTTACTTTGTAGATGTGGAAGTTGAGGCTGGAATATTTATCTAATGGAATTTCCTTTTCTAGAAAAATAAAAAATAACCTAAAATTTTAAAATATGAACCCAAATTAATTTCCAACCCTTGAAAATATTTGAAAATTCTCCAAAACTATTGGAAACACTATTTTAAATTTATCAAAAATTTTAAAAATTGAATTCAAAATAAAAATACCTGAAAAAATTGATGTTAATTGAACCCTAGCTAGGACTTTTGGCAGTGGACAAATGATGAATTTAATGACTGAAAATACATACAAATGTGCCCTAGTCACATGATTTTTGAAAATGACGATTGTTTTACTACAACCTGCATAAAACCATGCTGAAGTTCTTCAATAAAATATTGTAAATCCCCAATAGATTGCAGACAAGAAAAATAATGACTTAAGTTTTGTGATTTTCGTGTCTATTACATGTGCAGAAAATTGTGATTTTTGTGTTTGCCCACGCTTGCAACTTCTAGCGTATGATTTTTTGTAGCAAAATTGCTTGTGATTTTGTTAAAAATGGTCACAATTTCTAATGAAGCCCTCTTTTGTTGTAACCTGGGACTCCTTCTAATGACCTCATGTTGATTTTTCATGTTACCACAAGCTCTAATACAATGAGGTTCATCTCCTTATATAGAGTTTGGGATGTGTAATTGACAATCATAAATGCGACACTTGTCCTAGATTCACAATTTCTAATGAAGCCCTATTTTGTTGTAACCTGGGACTCCTTCTAATGACCTCATGTCTTGATTTTTCATGTTACCACAAGCTCTAATACAATGAGGTTCATCTCCTTATATAGAGTTTGGGATGTGTAATTGACAAACATAAATGCGACACTTGTCCTAGATTCTAAATGCTAAAAATATGGCGACTTTATTACAAAGGAAAGCCTTATATTCTAACAAAAAATAGTTGTGGGCATGATTTTTTTTTTAATAGCATTTTTTTCCTATCACTTCCTAGCAACAACTACAACATTTGCAACCGACACACTCTTGTGAAAGCCCTTGTCATTGGGATTGCTTAATGTAGAGCATTTGTAGGCCAACTTTTCTTTGGCTAGCTAGGCGACAAGATGATCTTGAGAAAGGTCTACAAAACTACTCTTGTGGTGATGATCATGAGTACGATTGACTTTGGCTTCTCAATCGATGGGTCATGGGAATCTGAAATAGCAATCTTGTGCTTTTTTAGAATTTGATTGGGTAGTGGCATTGGCAGGGACTTTCCCATGTCAATCGCAATCATGGCTAAATATTCGAAACAAATAGAGAATAATATATATCCAACTAATTTTAATTGATGCCTAGTCATGTACTTAAATCAAATTATTGCTCTTTCCATTTTTTATAAATTAACTCTTTTAAATTTTTAATTATGGATGCCTAGGGATTGTTGGATTCACGACTGTCTATTTCTTTAGGATTTATTGATTGTAGTGACTATCATTTAGAAATTTATTTATTATATATTATATAAAATATATTGTATTTATATATTTTTAATTAATATATATTTATATGCTTTAAATATATATGTATGGCTCTACCTAGTATATTATTTTTTAGAGCCTCTCTTGCTAACCTTTGTAACTCATTTTGGCAACCAAATTGAGAATGATATCTTTACTAATTCTCCCCTACTTTCAGCAAATCTCATAAAGAAATGTAGCAAATGGCAAGAGAAGTGACAAAATAACTAGAGAATAAGACTGAGTCACCCATATATTCATATTCAGAAAGAAATTACACATTTCTTTCTTTCTGATCACAAAGATCACATATAGCATGGTGCAAGAGCATATGCTAGAAAAGTGATTCCAAAGGTGGTTTTCCAATAAGCCTAGGGCTCTTATTTATAACCAGGGTTCCTAAATCTAGACTTCAAACATACCCTATACTAATCAAGTGGCAAAATGACTTGTTACAGTCAATGTCAACCACTAATCAAGTGGCAAAATGACTTGTCATAGTCAATGTCAACCACTCTGGGTACACTGTTCTCCTTTGCAATCACTGTCATAATTGTCAAGGAAATCATCTTTTCACTTTATGTGTGTCCGGGCCCACCACTCACAAGTGCGTTCATCTCTTCAAGTTTGTTACTATCTGACTCGGCCAGGCTTCTTGGGGGTCTCATGCATTGAACACCTTAGATGGCAGGGATTCCCACTTGCTCTTTGTTGGCTTATCTTAAAAATACAACACAATTGAACATGGTTTTTGTCAACAAGGTCTGCCCTCTTGTAGTTGGGAAGCATGAGTCTAGCCATTTGCCTATTACAAGGCTTATCAGGTTGGATGAAGAACTTGTTCACCCTTGGTGACTAAATAAAATGTTGACGACCTCCATATGTTCTTTGATCTAGAGATCACACTCAGCCTACTGGATTTTGGGGTATCTTTTATGTCCGGTTCATTACAGTGAAGTTGCAGACTTCTTTCAGTATGCTCTTAGTTTTTGGGCTAGTAGCGTCCATGTGTATTCTTGTTGTGCTGTTGTGCTGCAATAATTCATTAGTTAGAGAAGGTCCATTGCAGCTTTGACGCGATTTTAACAACTATGCATTAAAGATTCTTTGGTAAAACAACCTTAGTAGTGAGGTTTAACTTACATTCCTCTTGACAAAGGGGGGAATTTAATCATCCATCAGGATTCAACAAGGCTCTACTCATGCTATAAGCAAAACATATCTACCATTTACCAAGTCAAAGACTGGACTTTCTCACCTAATATGGGGATCATAGCATGAGCTAGGCTAACCAGGAAATCAAGTTAAAACTTAAATTGATTTAAATTGATTCAATTTTGTGTCTTGAATGCTAATCCTAAGTCCTTCCATTGTGTAACCTTAGTGAGACATGCCAAGGGTCTTGTAATTCCTTGGCAAGGGCATCTTCTAGGGAATTCTTAGACCCTTTGATCCACTTGAGAAGTTCAAGAACCACTGTCACCATCATGCTATTCTTCCTTTGAGAATCATTTGATTGCCTTGTTATCTGTGTATACCACAAACTTGAATGGTTTTAGGGATATGACAAACTTTTGAATTCCTTTTTGACTACTAAATCTCTTTTTCTTAAATAGTGGATCTCATTTCTACATTGGCAGAAGTACCACTCCTAGAACCCAGTGTTCCACGAGCATTGGGGATGCAAGGATGGCGGGACGGGTTTCGGGGACGAGGGAACAAAGGGCCTAAGTTTGGGGATGGCAGGGGGATGGTGGCAGGGGGGTGGCGGGGTGGTGGTGCTGATATAGTTATACGTATACTTATAGTACTTGAAAAACTAGTTTTGAAAAGATGTATAACAGTATAAGAATTACATTTCAAATGAAACTATAGGAAATTAGTAAAATTATAACATAGCAAAATTTGAAATACTAAATCTAAATACGAAGATTTCTTGAATGCTAATTGCTAAATAAAATTTGACAAATGAAATTGTCAAATTGGAGATTTCTATTATATCGAAAATATGAATATCTGACATCATATGAGATATCACAAAGTCTATAAAGATGATTACATGATTCATCATTACAATGAGTAGCAAATGCCAAATAGTAAATACAGATACTAATAGCAATAGCATTACAAAAGACAAAATGCCAAAATGTCAAAACTCAAAATGTAGTGAAGGGAGGCCTCTAATCATCTGCAAACTCTTCATCACTGGAAGTGTTGGACTCCACAAGGTCAAGATCCCTCAAGCTCACACCAACCAGCCCTGCATCTAAAGTGGTAGGATCATCCTCATCAATCTGTGAAGGCTCCTCTGGCTCCACATCCCATCGTGCCGCTAGACTCTCTTTGTACCCAAGTGTCTTGCGGTCCATGAGACACAAAGCACTGTGTAGAACCACAAGCTTATCTACTCTCTTAGAGGTAAGTTTGTTCCTCTTAAGAGAGTGGATCAGAAGGAAATCCAAACTCAGTCACCAACTGATGAAGCCAAAGAATCTCTCAACTATCCAAGATTGCACCTCGATACTCAACCTCTGTCGATGATAATGCAATAGCAGTCTGCAATTGGACCAGAACCAAGGCAAAAGACAAAGCCAGAAATAGACTTTTGATCATTGACATCACCAACCCAATCTGACTTAGTGAAGCCCACAATCGAAGATGCTCCTAATGTGTAATGAATGCCAAAATGTGTAGTGCCCTAATACGTTTGGCTACCTTCCAATGACTCTCATGAGGCTCTTGAGAGAAATGAGAGACAAGGCCAACCACAAAGGAAATCTCAGGATGACTATGTGTCAAGTACAAAAGACTACCAACCAACTGCCGATACAAGGTAGGATCAACTAGAGGAGTAGAGCAACTGGTAGATAGTACAACACTTGATTGAAAAGGTGTGGGGTAGGCTTACAATCAGCCATACCAAATCTCTAAAACAAACCGAGAGCATACTTTTGTTGGAAAATGAAAATCCCCTCAAAAGGCTAATGAATTGTGGAAGTAATGCAAAAGTCCAATATAAGTCATACTCTGAATCGTGGAAGTGGAACTCGCGAGAATCAAATCATCCATGTAGAGCACAAGTATCAAGAGATCCTCTCCATGCAGTTGAGTATAAACTAGGATCAGAATGGCAATGCGTGTATCCAGAAGCAAGCAAAAAGCTATCCATTTTCTCATTTCAAGCCCGAGGGGCTTGTTTGAGACCATACAAAACAACGAAGTCTGCAAACAAGTGAAGAGTCTTCCAAAAAAACTAGGTGGCTACTTCATATAGATCTCTTCATGAAGATCCCCATGCAAGAAAGCACTCTTCAGGTCCATTTGATATATTGACCATCCTGAGAGGCAACTATAGAAAGGACAAGATGAATAGAATCCATCTTGGCAGATAAGCAAAGGTCTTAGAATAGTCAACTCCCTCAGCCTATGAAAACCCCTTTGCAACAAGATGAGCCTTGTACTTCTCAATGGAACCATCAACTACATATTTGGTACGATACAACGACTTGCATTGAACCAACTTTCTTCCCTTAGGAAGAGGCATAAGATCTCAAGTATGATTCCTCATCAAAGAGGAATACTCCTCAGCCATAACACTATCCCACTCAGGAATACCAAAAGCATCTAAAAACCTCTAAGGATCATTAGAAATAGCATGACTCAAAAGATTGATTCTTGAAGTTTGAGAACGAGTGTGGTGAGTGTTTGTGGGATCACAGAAAAGAGGACCGGCCTCCTCAAGAGTAGTATGATCCCATCGTGGCCTAGTGGATGAATTTGGAGGAGGTGGATCAAGACCATCAGCTGAATCTTCCTCAAGAAGCAAAACATCCTCAAATGAATAAGATTGAGTAGGTATGATGAAGAAGAAGGTGATGGAGGATCCATCTAAGTGAAGGACTCAACAAACTGAACATCATGACGAAAGTGAACCTCTTATGTGTCAAGATCAAACAATCTATATAATCTATAAGCCTTCACATCCTCACAATAGCCAATAAAAATGAACCCAAGCCTCACTACGAAATATTTTGAAGAAGGAGCCTCCTTAGGAGTCATATTCTGCATTGCCTTGTGAGGCATACAGTTATGAATATAGTTGGCACAATTGATAGCTTCAACCCAAAAAGATGGAGCCGTGGACTGAGACTAAATCATAGAATTGGCCATCTCTCGTAAAGTCTTGTTCTTCCGCTGGCACACCATTTTGTTGAGTGTAAGGAATAGTGTGCTGATGAAGAATACCATGCTCACTACAAAAATCCTGAAAAGCTTGATTGACATATCTTCCTCATTATTTGAGTGTATTTGTCGAAGAGAAAAACTTGACTGCTTCTCCACAAATGCTTTGAAGGTCTTGAAAGTGGTGAGAACATCACTCTTGTACTTCAAAAAATAGACCCATGTGCATCGTGAAAATCATCAATAGAAGTGAGCACATACTTAGCCCCTGAAAAAGGAGTTGAAAATGACATGAGATCACTATGAACCAATTCTAGGAGTGTGGTAAGCACATGTGGCTTGACCTTTAGGAGAAGGATCCTGATGTTTACCAAGAACACAACCTCTACAAACACCCTCGATGCAAGAGGGAAGACCAACCACTAAGTTATGTGTAGGCATCTATTGAAGATGTCTATAGTTCAAGTGCCCAAACCTTTCATGCCAAAGTTTGCTCACTTAATCAGCATGAGCAATAAAGGATGAACCCATTGAAGACTCAAAGTCATCAAATCGATATAAATGGTTCTCATGATCAACTATCCCAACCTTCTCGGAATCTTGTAACTGTCGAATGGTCACATTATATGGAGTAAACTCAACAATATTCCATCCCCAAAATGACAAATTTGGTATATGGAGAGTAGATTTGCTGAAATATTAGGAACAAGAAGAACATCCTCAATGCAACCAGCTAGCATTCAAACAAAGCCTATCCCCAAACTGAAATCTATGAAGAGTTCCCAACTACAATCTGAGAAGTATGACTATGAGCAATCGAATCAAGAAGATCACGTGAATTGGTCATGTGATGTGAAGCACCTAAATCAAGAATCCAACTATCAGTAGATGAATGCAAGACACATGCTAAAAGAGCTTCCCCTTTGCCCATGGAAGAAGACTTAGGCATTGAAATATTATGTCTCCTCATAGCTTCCTCCAAGGCCTCTAATCTCTTGAAACAATGAGACTCATCATGCTCAATTTTTCCACAAAAGAACAAGTTTCTCCTTTCTTTTTCTTAGACTTGGAGGAAGAATCTCTAGAGTTAGAAGAAGGAGGTGGAGTGGACTTCTAAGTATTCTTCTCCTTTGGTTTGGAGGGAGACTCACTACTTGAAGGAGATTTTGTTTTAGGCTTCTTCTTATTCTTTCCTTTACCTTTGGAAGATTGAGCCATTAGAGCTTGGTTCTTAGAACTAGGAAGTGCATCCATCTGAGTATTCTTCTCCTTTGGTTTGGAGGGAGACTCACTACTTGAAGGAGATTTTGTTTTAGGATTCTTCTTATTCTTTCCTTTACCTTTGGAAGATTGAGCCATTACAACATGATTCTTAGAACTAGGAAACACATCCATCTAAATCAACTTGGCCTACTCCCTAGTAAGATGCTCACAAAACAACTCAAAAGTAGACATCTTATAATCTTTCGCCATGGCATCCATAGTAGAATAGAAATTAGAAGAAAACACTTGATAAGGGACACTCACAAAACAACTCTAAAGTAGGCATCTTATAATCTTTCCCCATGGCATCCATAGTAGAATAGAAATTAGAAGAAAACACTTGATAAGGACAAAATCTACATGATAAGGGACACTCACAAAACAACTCTAAAGTAGGCATCTTATAATCTTTCCCCATGGCATCCATAGTAGAATAGAAATTAGAAGAAAACGCTTGATAAGAATCTTAACTTAGACAAAATCAAAAAGATACATGCTTCATCAGATTTATCATGCCCACATCCTTTTAATTGTGACAAAATCATTTTGAATTGTGCAAGGAAATCTTGAATAGTAGGAAATGCATTTGAAGAGAGTGATATTAGATTTGCTTCAAGTTGCAAGATTCTAAATTGCAATTCCACAAGTTTGTCCCAAACATTTTTAGGTGTTTAACACTCTGCAATATGAAACAACAAATTATTAGATACATGTAAACCTTTGAACACCTTGGCTTCATCTAACTGTTTGTCCCAAACATCTTTAGGTGTTTAACACTTTGCAATATGAAACAACAAATTATCAAATACATGTAAGCCTTTGAACGCCTTGGCTTCATCTAACTTACTTCTATGAGTAAATTTTTCAAATTCCCTTGTGAATTCAGGTTGTTGAGTATCTACCATTTTTCATAGACCTTTAAATTGTAGCAATTAGGTCATTTTTAACTTCCATGTATGATAGTTGTGTGGAGTGAGGAGCTCAATTGTCCTTAGATATGCCATGTTGAATAGAAGAATGCCAAGAGAAAGAAGACAAATGGGCACTTAAATTGTGCCTTGCACCGTCCCAAAATGTATTAAGACTATGTTTACAGCCCTCACTCCTCTCCCCCCAAATAGATTACAATGAAGAAATCTCACAATTTGTATAAGTGAAGCTCAAATCAATAGTTTATAACACGATGATTTTTACAATTTTCAGAAAAATGGCTTGACAAATAAAAAATAAAGGTTTTTAAACAAATTCCTTACAATTTTTTGAGTGATTTCAAAAAAAAATTGTTAAATTTTGACTTCGTATGCAAAAGTTATGCCAATTGCAAATAATAAATGCAATTGTACCTTTGGGCTGGTAAAATTGGCAAAAATAGCAAAATTAGAAAAAATCACCTACACCACTGTGAAGTTCGTCAAACCAGCTTTCCATCGATATCTTGTTCGTTAAAATTCGATAACTGAAGCAAAAGTTATACATGTTTGAAAAAAGGCTGAATAGAGAGGGTCCTGATGCCCCCCTGGGTAGCAATGGCGGTGGCTGCTAGGCAGTGACCTGGTGGAGGAGGCGACAACAATATACAAAGTGGGTCATAGTTTTTTTAAAAAGTGCGGTCGCTATTTAAAAAGCATAGTGGGTGGTTTTTATAATCATCTGTCTGGCAATTTACAAATTGCAAGTCACAGTTTACAAATGCCACAACTTTGCAGCTTTGGTTGCTTAGTGGCTAGGCTTGTTTAAGCCCACAGGGTCTCATAAGCTTGTGAGCACTTAGCGCTATGCCAGCACTTAAGCACTTTAAAATACTTTAAAAAAATTGTTATATATTTTGTTAATATTTTTTGCAACAAATGAAATTGTACAACTATGTAGGGGGTTATAAAACTTCTTTGCAAATGTTTTTGCCTCAAACACAACTTTTTCCAAATATAGGGAAATTTTATATCAAAATTCATTGAATCGGCCTCTCAGACGTAATGGCAAGGTCTATTTAGGCCGAAAATGCTCCAATAAAAAACTATTCTCTAGATTTGAGCTTCAAGCCCTTGTAATCTGACTTTTTCTAGCCTCTTGGATACAATGGGACAGCCAAAAATTCTTTCACTATTGCCAAAAGAGTTGCAATCACTAGAACTCACCAAAAAACATACATGTAATATAGGATCAACAGATCTTTGCAAATCCTTTATAATTCTCCAAATTGCATTGAAACGTAAGAGAAGAGCATACAGGAATTTACAAGATCATAAAAGAAACTCAAAATCACAATAGAAAACTTGATGGTAGAAACTCTCTAAGAAAAGAGAAAGGGTTTGTCAAATTCAAAGCTCTAATACCATGTTGAAGTGCACAACTAAGATCTTCAATCTGCAACACCAAATAACCTCCACACACAAAAGAGAGATGCTATTCCACCAAACAAAAATACAATATGATACAAGATTCACAATATGTGAAAAAGATGTAAAATATGCAAGAGATGCTTTGCTTATGAAAACAAGTTGAGAGATAGGATTAAACAAGATCATGGCATGTGTCTTAATCTTATAACATGGGACAACTTATCTATCATAACTACCTAGGATAAAATAAGATCTAGACATGACAACTAAGACTTCTAGAAGGAATCTTAGAACCTAAGTAAACTTAACACGTGAATAAGTCCCCTACTAAGAATTAACTAGGTACAAGACTTTATTCACACCAATAGTTTGAGTATCTCTCCCATTTGTGGTATTGTATGCATGAACTTGGGTCATCAAAGGGCCCCTAGGGACCTAGCTTACATTTGTGAAGTTTGTCTGAAACTATGCTTACATTTTTTATTGTTTGCAACTGGATGTCAATGAACTATTAACTGGCTAGCACATATAGGGGCTCTGTTTTGAAAGTTGCTTAGCCATCGGTGGCTGTTGATACTTATCTCATGTTGGCTATTGGAGTGATTGGTGAAGTTTGTACATGGAAAATGGAAATTTCTTGCTTTTTCCTAATTTTTAATTATATTTTGATGTGCGAGTTTTAAATTTTCTTCATAACCCAGAGTAAAAGCATACATAGAATCTAACTGTGCTCCCATTGACTTCATATATGCAGCCTTCCCAACTTCAAGGTTCACCTAATCAAGCAAAGAGTCATTTAATTTCTTCCAAGCTGAATGAGCAGCATCATCATTCCTTCGGAGCATGCACACCTAGAGAATTGAAGCCACCAAATATTTCATCTGACGAGGTAGAAAATTCACTTGTGCTTCTTAACTCTGAAATATTAAGTGAAAAGGAAAATATCTTTGTCATGAAAGATGAGGTAGCTGGCAAAGAAGACACTCCTTTCAAGGGAAAATTGTTTTCTGAGAGAAACACTAGTGCAAGAAAAGAGAGAATTTTATCTCTGTTGTCCAGGTTCCAGAAAAGAGAGAATTTCATAAGATCCCCAGCATTGAGAGTTGAGGTAAAAGATTCAATGGAGGGTTGTGGGAAGAAAAGAAAAATTTCTGTGTCAGAGAGCAGTACTGAATCTAACAACAATCAATTTCAGCAGTGTAAGAGAACTGATGACAATGTAGGAAAGAAAATTGATGCACCTAAGAGTAGTACTAAATCCCACATCAACAGATCAGATGCGGCAAAGAGCAGTCAATCCCACAGCAATCAATTGCATGGTTCTAAGAGAAGTAATGTACAAAAGAAATTAGCCATTTAATCAACCAAGGCAGTTGCTGTAATTTCTTGCTGGATCACTCGATAAATGTCCAGTGATGAATGGAGCAAGGCAATTGCTGTGTATTTTCTTCGGATCACTGGATAAATGCCGAAGAGATAAATGGACGAAGGCACTTACCATAAAATTTCTTTGAATCACTGGATAAATAATTGCCCAGTAATGACAGCCCGGTGTAATGACATTGAAATAAATAATTTTTACTTTGGTTTCGGCCTTTGGATGTTTTTCATGTAGCAATTAGTAAAAATAATTACAATTGCCATAAACTTGGCTGCAAAATATTTTTGTTGTCTAAGAGAAATGGCCTGGTGGTTAAGGGAATGAAAAGAAAATCCCTAAAATTGGGTTCCATTCCCTAGCGGGAAAATCCCTGTAATAAATGATTTTGCCATAAATCTTAATAGAAGTGGCAAGATTTGAGAATTTGTTGAATTCCTTGTTAGAGATCCTTAAAAGGTTTAAGTAACATGGAATTTGCTATAAAAATAGTGAGATATGTTTAAGAAACTATGGAATTTAAAAAAAATTGATAGCCATGTCTATATTTATCTACCTAAAGCAAGAGAGATTTTAGATTCAATTTTATCTTTATTTAAGCATGTCCACTTTCATAATAGATAATTCCTATTTTGTACATAAATTGTTTGCATTTAGTTATTAGTAACGATTTTATATAAATGTTCCTGAATATGGATTTTCTGATCACTTTTCATTGAATTGGAAAACACAAAACTTCTTTGCTTTTTTAAAGATGAATTTGTTAGATACCAATTACCAAATGATTATTATAGGTACAGCTGATATGCACAAAAGTAAATAGTAAGTCTAATACAATATTAGGTACTGCTAATACAATAATGATTGAATGACTGAGAACTGTCAATAACATTTTAGTCTGATTTATACAATGGCTGTGAAACAAATATTGAAAAAAGATGTTTATAATTAGTAATAACGGGTTTGATGATGCAGCTTCCAATATTTTTAAATTGTTTATTAAATTTAGTTGTTGGTTGTCCCTTTGACAGGTCAAAATGTAAGATTAGGATGGCAATAATAACAATACTATCAAGAAGTCGAAGACAAATTAATTTATTTAATTTAGATATTAAATTAATCAATATGTCAAACTAGTTAATTTAATAACAATAGTAATCAAGATAAACTAATGTCATGGCCATTTAGATATATACTCATCACAATGAGAAGAAGTATTGTAAGCATAAATATGATTGTAAGATCAAACACATTAAGTTCATCAATCTACATAACAATAAATGCCATTTCTTCTAAATTAACCTTTCAAGCGAGCATGAGGTAAGAGAAAGAAAGCACAATGCATACACAATTATTTCTTTTAAGTTATTTCAAGAGAACATAAGGAAAGAGAAAGAAAGTGCACTACTTAAACAATTAAAGTCTTTACCAATAATTACTTCCCTTTCACTACTTTATTTTTGGAAACATGTCATTTTATTTTATTTTTTTTATTTTTGGTTTCAAAACTTAAAACATCACAAAAGCTTACTAGTGGTTATGATTAAGTAAATCAAGTGCATTTGAACACCAAATGAAGGAAAGACACTAAACAACCTAATTCATAATAAAATTCTCATTTTCATGTTTGTTCTACAACTTATGAAATTTCTAGCACTTTATATCACTTTGCATTCCATGTGTTCTTTCATATTTCTCTTTCAAATCATTATTATGTCATTACCACATTAAATTGAAGCATATAAATAATCACACTGTTCCAATACATTGAAGCATTTCCACAATTTTGACACTTTGTAATACAATAAGGAGATTGAGATCTCAACATGAAACATAGAAAATACATTATATTAGATTCCTTTTCTCCTCAAGAAAACAAAATATTGAAAACAAGAACATTGATCTTCCTTTTCTTCACAAAACAAAAACTCCAATAATTGCCATTAATAGCATATGCTTTGAAGCTTCAATGAGAAAATGATCAATGTGAGTACTCACCTCCTAATCATATGGTAAACACAAAGCACGACAACATTGATCTTGAAGGATTCCAAAGAACTAGGTATAAAAATACAACACCCATAATTCACACAAGGCCAAACATTATAAATAGTAGACCACAACTTTTCAAAAGCTTGCATAGTCTTCCCTATTGATAGATTGTCTTCAAATTTTCTAGAAACATTATCATTTTTATGTTATTTTCATTTCTAGGTTTCAAAAGTTTACGAGAGGTTACAATCAAGCAAATAAATACATTTGAACACAAAATGAAGAAAAGATAGTAGAATAATCTACTCTATAATGGAATTCCACCCCCTTATT
>VDFB02391609.1:64438-79708 GCA_007258455.2 Sequoia sempervirens
GGGAAATTTTGAAAAAAAGGGGGGTTTGCTTGAACCCCCCTTCTTTCCCCTTCTCCCCTTCTTGCACCAAATTTCTACAAAAAAAATGCCTTTCAAAGCTCGGGTTGAGGATGAAAATGGAGGAAACTTCACAAACCCAACTGAATGATGGTAGTCCTCAGAACGAGTTGTCCATCAAATGTAATTTTAATATATTTTGGTTTTATTATGTATTTTATTTTTTAGTTTAATTAAACATAGGTTTTTTACTGAAAATCAAGCTCTATGTTCTACACATGTGAAAAATAGTAGATTATCAAAAAGAATTATGAAAAATATGTTTGGGCTAGGTATTGATGTCCTTGATCCAGTAAAAAAAATGAATTTCAATACATACAAAAAAAGTTGTTGTTTATGGTCCGCCTATGTTTGAAACCAAATGAACTTGTTAGATATCGTAGTTACAAAGCTAAATTTGAAAAAATTAGAATTTTATCACTCCTTAAAATATGAAACCAAATGAACTTGTTAGACATCATTGTTTACAATGAGCATCACTCCTTAAAAATGGTGTTTACTAATAAAAACTAGTTTTCGAAGGAGATGGAAAAGGAAATGCAATCTAATTCAAAAAAATTAAAAATATATATATTTAGAATCTATAGACAAAATGTCACAAATCACTAGTTCACATCATCTTCAAATTCCTCATGGTTTAGCAACTATAGGTGCCCAAAAGTGAAGATTTAGTTAAAAAAATCAGTTCAATGTCTAGCTTGGCCAAAAATTGTAAACCAGTATTGTGGGATCACACCCTTGATTCCCTATTCTCTGATACTCCAACCCTTAGCATGTAGAATGAGTTTCCTTCAACCCATGACAATCTGAAACTCTTTCCATTTCTCATTGAAGTTCCCACCTACCCTCCTAGAGGACACAAATCTTCATTAATGATCTAATTTGGCTCTACAACCATCAAATTAAATCTTAGGGAACCCAAAAAATATTCCTTATGCATATTTGCACATATTAAAAGGAGAAGATGATATTTTCCCATACCCAAATTTGTTGTCGTAGTTATTATTATACATCTCAACAATTCTCATGATATCATCATGCCATTGTTTCAACAATTTTTTTGGAAATTTTCCTCATCTTTGCACACGAACCCTTAGGCCATTAATGTTCAAAGGTATGGTGAATGGGCATTAGGTGTTTTATCACAATTCCAAATGTTCATAGATCTCAAAGAGATGATTCTAACACAACATTTATAATGATGGCGGGTAGAGTATGGACACTCCCTATGATTACTAGGTCATAGATTTTTGGGATTTTCTTGCAAGTTTACATGTTACCCTCTCTAGCACGATTGGTAATTGAGTATAAGGACCTTCATGTTCATTTTTGAAGGATGAGAAAATTAGTTGGAGAATAACATAGAATAATACATCTCCAAGTAGTTAGTGTTTCAACTCTAACAAAGGGAAAATACATTCTTTTTGAATTTTGATGATATGGGTTCATCTCAAATGTGAAATAACATTATTGTAATCTCTAATTAATAATTTCAAAGTGTGGAATTGACCTTGATTGAGTGTCTCCATTGGTATTGTGTTCTTATTTTGATGTATATGTGATTAGTTGGCCAACGAAATGACTGTAAAAACCATAAAAAGCTTTTGCATGGTGTGTTTTCACAATATTAAAGGAAATGTTCAAGTCTAGCTATCAATAACTAAGTAGACTAATTTAATATTCTATAAAAAAGTATTTCTTTGAATGCATGTGTAGAACCTAGTTTACTTATGTATTCTAAGGGGCATAGTCTTTAGTGAAAGCTTCATTAAGATGTGACAATGAGTCTCAATCAGTACATGTTTTGAATGAATTCACAACTTTGTTGTCCTACTACAATTGACACCGATCTGCTATTGACTTCTTTCCTCATCACCCCAACACATTAAAATAAATCAATCATAATCACTTTCTTTCATTTGTGTTGTATTAGTTTTTCCACGCTTCCATGTATGAGTGCATAATAGTAATAGAGGTTGTTCATCAATATTTTACACACTACATGTGATAAGTCTTTTCTATTATATAAAGTTGTATATATTTGCATTTCTAAACTAACATGTAGGTATGTTATAACAACCAGAATAGGGGCACACTGTGCAATGGGTATGGTTTATGGCAATATAATTGTTCAATCCCAAAAATATCATATAATTAAGCACCTCAAGGATTCCCCCCTTTGTCTTGTAGAACCAAAAATGTAGGAGGTCCTACCCATCTCAATAATTGGCCCTCAGTTCCCCAACTTGGACATAGGTTGTGTGATACTCATCCCAAGTTTGACACCCCTAGCACTTGAAGACTATCCAACCTTAGAGATTCAAAAGTTTACAACTTAAATCACCAACAATGTTGATAGTAGTAGTTAATATTTTACAAGCCCAATAGTTAAAAACATCATTTTCATAGTGTTATTGTAATATAAAAATTTGATTCTAGCAAAGGAAATGAAATCCTCCTTGAGAACCAAATTATTATATTAGCATTAGGATGAATTAGACAATCTTCTTTATAGTTTTATAAATCCTTTTACAATGATTATAATTGGAAAATGAAATTAAATATTTCAATTTTAGTACAATATATCCAATTATAAAAGTCTATCAAAAATATATCTTTCAAGATTAGAATTAAAACTAAGTGATAACAAAAATAGAAAGTACAAGTTATGAAGATGCTTATGTGACTCTTCCTAAGTCTTGGCCATAAACACTAGCCCATAGCAAATACGTCCTCACAACGTGTTATCATCCTACACAAATGAAATAATGAAATAATAAAATGTTTTGTAATCTACATATGCACAAACAAAAAATACATCACTCGACTATTGGATATAAAAGGTGTAGAAATTATAAAAATAAAGAAAATATGCTATAAAACCCCAATAATAAAACTTAAATGTAAAACAACAAAATATAGAAGATATTACAAAAGATATTTGTCTTGCACTAACTAGAAAACCTGTAGACAAAGAGAAAGAAAAAAATGTTTGAGTTGGTTGTTTAGGGGCTTGTTGGCAACATGAGCATGATAGTGTATGGTGTTGTCATTGATGGCAACCCATTGTAGAAATGCATAAGTGTTAGTACAATTCAAAGACCAAGTGTTTTGGAGATTTGACTAAGTCCTAGTGTGTGTGTTTAGTAATTAGAGGAACAATTTTGTGGTCAGCATTGCTCCATTATATAGAATATTGTCATGCGGTTTTGAGGTGTTGATGGCTTATTTTGAAGGTGTTTATATCCAGGGTTTCAAGGTTGTATGTCTTTCACAACTAAAGATCTTAGTGATAGATTATCAGGCTTAGTAATGACAGAGTGACTGGTACAAAGTGCATGATTGGAATGCTTCACATTCCATTGTGGATGAATATTACGTTATGCAGTTTTGAGGAAGTGTTGGAAGGTGTTAGCTTGGTGTATGCACTCCAAGTGGCAAGTGGTTTGGTGGTCCACATGTCAAGTTGTGAATGAACAATTGGTTCATTCAATTCTGGCTTCACCAGTTTTGTTATGTAGTGCTGACCTAAGGGTTTTTGGGGTCATGCGGAGTTATGTATGGAGCAGATTTATGGGAATAATTATAGGCCATGTCGACCTATTTTGGTGGTGTACACATTTTGGTTTATTCTGCAAAGCATTTGTGTTGGAGTTTTGTGCCGACAAGTTATGAGGCTGCACGTTTCATCGAATTAGACTAACCTAATTGATGATTTGGGTGTTTGTGATAGATGTATGTATATACACAAGGTTAATTCATTGTGCAAAGGATGAATTGAATTAGTTCAAGTGTGTTTGTGTGAGATTTGAAGTAGAGTGGAGTGCAAAGTGTGATTGTGGTGAAGTATGAAGTGTGCGAAGTCAATTTTTTGAGTTTAAGTGGAACTTTATTTTAAGCATGTTACAAGTGCATTATTAATAGTTCATCTTTGGCAGTGAGCCACCCTTCCTTCTATCTTTTTCTATTATGCGAAATGAGCCACCAGTAGTGATCCATTCTTTCTTTTTGGACAGTGAGTCCACCATTATGTAATCTCTATCGTAATCAGTTATAATAAATATTGTGATCTAATCTTCAACATGGTTTTTCCCTATCAAGGGTTTTCCACATAAATATGGTTTTCTGGTGTTATGTGTTGTGATGCATGCTTTAATCATTGATTTCCATTACTGAAATTTTAATATGATGCTTTGAATGGATGTTTAAGTTAATGATGTTAGTGAATTACAATGAATACTGATTCAACCCCCCTCTTCTCAATATTCTAGGTCTTCAACAATTGGTATCAAAGCTTGGTTCCTTCAATTGGCTTAACTGTTGAAGTAGATCTTAGAGGTTGAACACATGACAACTAGGAGATATCATATTCCTCCAAAAGAGATCATCCCTAAAGGGTTTACTGAAGAAGACTGTGAAGTTGATATGGAAGGAGAACCCAAATCAACCCTTGATGATCTAGATAAAGCAGAATGTGAGAATAGAGATCTGAAAGAAGATATTAAGCAACCAAATGAGTGCATCAATAAGTTGAGGGATCAACTAAAGAAAGCTAAAGAAAGATTCAAGGAAACAAATGAGTAGCTTAAACAATCAAATGATACAATCACTAATTTGAAAGTGCAAGTTGAAGAAGGAAAAAGAGTTGAAGATTGCCTGAATGCCAAATTAAAAGACGAATCTACAAAATGTTCAAAGCTTAAAGAAGAAGTTGTGTCTCTTAGGAAAGATTTGGAGAAATAAAAGATTCAAGAAGACAAATTCAAGAAAGGCTTCACCTTGCTTGATGATATACTCGATAGTCAAAAAGCTTCAAAGGACAAAGATGGTTTAGGGTTTGAAAGAGGAGAAAGTTAAAAGGTAAATCAAACTTCAAACAATAATGAAAAGAAGAATGATGAACAAAGGAAGAGTGAAGATAAGAAAAGCATATCAAACAGGTCTGAAACCAGAAGAAATATTTCAAAAGGCCTCCTATTAGACAACCAACAACACAAAGGTATTCATATTTTAATGGTTATTGTTACTCTTGCAATAAATTTGGACAGAGTAGTAGAGTGTAGAAGTAGAATGAATCGAAATGTTCAATCATTTTCTAGTTAGTGCTTTACATGTAATAGATTTGGTCATAAGGCTAGTGATTGCAAAAGTCATATGATAAATGGCTACAATAATGGTATGATGTTCCAATCATTCAATGGTTATTATTATATATGTAGTGGATTTGGGCATAAGTATTTTGAATACAGATCTAAAATGGAAAGAAGTAAGTTTGTTCAACAAAAAGGTGTTATATGTCACAAATGCAATAAGCTAGGAAACATAGCTAAGTTTTGCAGAAGAAAGAATGTGAAACCCTCTATTTCATAGAAGAAGATTGATCTGGTGGAGATGGAGAAGGAAATGAATAAGATTTGGAAGAAAAAAATAAGAGAATGAGGTGAAGAATGGGTCTATTCCAGCTCCTAGTGCAGATGTATAAAGAGCTTTGGCTTAGGGGGAGTTTTAACAAGAAAAGTTTCTAGCACCCTATCGAGGTGAGATGCTGGTGTCTTTAGCATATTGGTATATGTGATGGTTGATATGCTTGATCTTTTGGTGGTATTTTCGGTGTGAAATATCCTGTTGCAAAAATTTGTGGAGTGATTGAAGGTGCCTGTGACAATAGTGTGGGTTTGATAGCTTTTTCGACCTAAGTTTATCTACTACATTTAATGCATATTAGGTCACTAAAAAAGGTTTTATATGTCATTTTGCATATGTTAAAGTCATTTTTTTATCATGCAATTAAAGTAGAGAGCAGTGCAAAGGAAATTTGAAGCAATTCTGAAAGTGTTTTTCGAAACCCTACCGGCAAACTCCAAAGGTATCTATCAAATTCTTGCAAACCCTAGTTCTGTGAAAGTTCAAAATGTTTACTCAAGTAATTGATGTGCTCGAGCGACCAAGACCTAAATTCAAGAAGTACCTATATGTCTATGGAGATGGACCTTGAAGGAGAATTTTATAGGGTTTTGTATGGCATAATGCACTCAAAGGATGTGCCAATCTATATTAATATGAAGATGGAAGAATATGATCATATGAAGATGGCAGAATATTGGGAGAAGGAGTTGACTAGAGATGACTTTGAATTAAAACCAGAATATGAGAGCTTGATAGAGAAGAAACTGGATTGTGGAATAATTTCCCCATTTTTTTTCTATGATGATGAATGGGTAAAATGTGTCTTGAGTTGAATTCACGACACATTCATGTGGTTGGACATGCCACATATGATAAACAAGGAAGCAATTAGGGCAATCACCAGTTTTTGCTCTGTGGACCAATTCTAGCAATGAAGGCTGTGAAGAACGATGTGGTGATGAAGCTCATAGGAGAAAAGTTTGGTAAATGTGCCCTAACAGTGAATGATATTGATTACTCGATGGTGAAGTATGCCTCAATGGTGATAGGTTACAAGATCTTTTATACAAACAGAGAGAATTCAATCTTTGCCACCGCAATCCACACATCTCACCTGATGATGAAGAAAGGTGAAGACATAGATTTGTGTGAGCTCCTAAGACAACAATTGATGGAGAATTTGTAGAAGACCAAAGAATCAAGGTACCCCTTTCAATATGGTACATTAATTGTTTGCTTGTTTTACTATCTTAGAGAAGTGCTTGTAACAAAGAACATTGTATGGTCAGATAATATTCCTATTGCTATACAAATAATCTTTGATCATTTGAGAAGTTTGGAAAACCTAGAAACCCAAAAATCTATTTTGTAGGGTTTCTTTAAGACATTTTAGGACAAGATGCAAGAAAGGTACATGATTTCGTCAAGTGTTGTGGATAAATATAAGAATGACATGACATTCATGGTTAGTAGAGATTGTTGTTTTATGGAAGTAGTTGAACCCATAACTGTTTGGGTTCCAGAGCTTGGATATGAAGTGACAAAAGCAAAAATTGTCAGTCTTGCAGAAGCTATGCTAAGTAAACCTAGCGATCCAATTGTGGATAGGTTTGGAACTTATATAGATAAATTCAGCTAGGTAAACCTTGAAAAGAAGAAGGAAATTGAGAAGAATATTGAGAAGATGAAATCAGATTTGGAGATGGTGAATACACCCAAGGTTTCTGCAGAGAAATCCAAAGCCACATCTACTCTTTCATAGGCTACTCCAAGTACAATAAGATCAGTAAGGACATTTTCCCCCTCTCTTGTTGTTCCTAACTCCTCTGGAACAAAGTCTATAGGAAGTTCCAAGAAGAAAGCAACATCTAGCACCCTTGAAGTGCACATAAGACTCTTAAGAGGAGAAGGAAAGAAAATGCTACCAGGGGGAAGTACATCAATTGTGAAGGACCTCGGTTGGTCCAAAAAAGGAAGCCTCAAGTCTCTCAAGAAGAGACTGTTTCAAAGAGAGAAAAAGTTGATATAGTGGACATTGAAAGTGAAGAGGAGGTAGAAAAAGAAAAGAAAGTTTTTATTTTTCAAAGAAGAGGAAAGAGTTCTGAAGAAAAATCACCTAAAGACAAGGGAAAGAAGAAAGAGAAGACTTATCCTTATCTGGTTAGGGATCATAGTCCTATGAAATTAGATGATTTGTTTAGTAGCATTGTAGAGTTTGGTTTGCTGAAGGAAACTAGTGAAATATTTTTGAATGCAAATAAGGCAGCAATAGAAGAGGTTATTGTTAAGTATATGGTAACATTTGATACTGGCCTAGTTAAGATAAAATATCAATTGCTTGATGATCTAAGAAATGTGTTGACTGCAAGAAGAAAATAAGCTATAGAAGAGGATGCAAAGATAAAGGCATTTTCCTTGGAGAAGATTGGTTCGTTACCGTCTCAAGAAGATAGGTGCAATTTTTCCAAGTTGTATATCAAGAAATTCAAGACAAAACAAAGATTCAATACTCTTATGAGCATAGACAAAGAAGATATTGAGAAGCTGAGGAAAGAGATATTGCAAAAGGTTGAAGAGCTTGCTAAAGGGTTGGGAGTCCCTCCGGATAGTGAAGATCAAATGCAACATGATACATCTATCTCAAAAAGAAATGAACCTATCAATGAACAACATGAGCATGTGCATGTGGATGATAATGTACAAGAGGACATACTAAAAAATAATACTCCTCCAGTTGTGGAGAATACTACTGATAAAGAGAAGGAAGATGCTCAAATTAAACAATATTTTCCCCCACTAGATATGGAGACAAGTGTTGAGCAGAATAAAGAAGACATGCAAGGTCTCTCAGAGAAGACTAGAGTATAAAAAGAAGAAACCTTTCCTCTGGTAGATGAGAAGGTTGTAGAAGAGTGCTCTGGTAGTGGTGATAAGGAGAAGAGTGAGGCACAAAAAGAAGACACCATGCCTCCACTAGATGGTGAGAAGCTTACAGAAGAAGAGAAGAATGTTGAAGAATGCTCTAGAAGTGGTGAGAAGGATAAGAAGGGAGAAGAAGTTGCTAAAACTAGTGGTGAATCCTTTGAAGCTTTTGGAGATTCATTGAAAGATTTATTAGATATGCAGTTACAGTTTCAACCAATGGTGTCTACACAACTGCTACAGATTCCCATGCAACATGGTTAGGTAGACATGGATAAAATTTCTCCTTTATAGAAGTTATAGCTTGGTGAAGTATTTCATGCCTCTACAAGGAAGGATATTCTACAAATGTGCCAAAAGAGTGCAAAGTAGATAAATGAAGCAATAAAAGTGTTGCAAGACAATATTCCCAGAGCAACTATTGATAATTCTCTATCCGGTGTGCAATAGTTGAAGTTATTATTTGATTCCTTTAAGGAATATTCTACTGGTTTGGAAGAGAAATTGGAAAAGGAAATGGAAAAGAAAGTCAATGATAAGATATTGACCAAATTTTCTAATAAATGCAATACTACACATGGCAAGTTGCAAGGTAACTTGAAAGAAGTTCAAAAATATTTGGAAGAAGTAAAAGTTTTATTTCAATTTTGTTTGAAATGGCCTAATTCTATGAAGAGCATCAAAGATCAAATTGACTCTATTGAGTCATAAATTGCTTAGGCCTCTGATGCTTATGATCTAGTAAGTCATGCAGATGGTGCAACAAGAGCAACAATTGAGAATTTACATGGTCGATTCTTTCTACCACAAGAGCAAAAAGAGAAAATCATAATGCAGTATAGCCAACTTTAAGATTTGGTGAGTGCAAGGCTTACATATTTAATAGAAGTTTTAGTAAATGCAGAGAAGGTGATGCAAATGAATCTTGTGCCCAGTTCTCTAAAAGAAGGAGAAGACCTCTATGTCCAGTTTGAGTCAGTGTTGCATGCTTTCCTTTTCCAAGGAGTGGGAGGCTGAAAAGAAAGACTGGGAGGCACATCTTTCTAAACTAAAAGAGTCTTTATAAGGGTTAAGTTGTACATTTTTTGCTTTATATATGCAATTTTTTATTTCAATGTACATATATGGAAGTAGTTGAATACGTTGCGATAAAGTTTTTCTTTTTTTATAATGGATAATATTGAAAAGGGGAGAGAAGCATAAAGGGGAGATAATCTCATATAAATATATGAGTTAGGGGAAGTGATATAATGAGCCCTTTGAGCCCTTTTCCCTTGATGTCAAAGGGGGAGTAGTGTTGAGTAGTTTTGGAGAGTATCTTTCCATCAATGACAAAGGGGAAATTGTTGGAAACTTGAGCATGATAGTGTATGGTTTTGTCATTGATGGAAATCCATTGTAGAAATGAAGAAGTGTTGTTCTAGTGAAGATCAAGTTTTTTGGAGATTTGACTAAGTCTCAGTGTGCACATTCAATGATCAGAGGAACAGTTTTGTGGTTTGCATTGCTCCGCTATGCAAAATCTTGTCATGCCATTTTGAGGTGTTGATGGCTTGTGTTGAAGGTGTGTATATCCAAGTTTTCAAAATTGTATGTCTTCTACAACTAAGAGATATTGGTGATAGAGTATTGGGCTTAGTAATGGCAGAGTGACTGGTACAAAGTGCATGATTGGAATTCCCCACATTCCAACATAGATGAATATTATGTTATGTAGTTTTGAGGAAGTGTTGGAAGGTGTCAAAGGTGTATGCACTCCAAGTGGAAAGTGGTTTGGTGGTCCACATGTCAAGATGTGAATGAACTGTTGGTTCATTCAATATTAATGGCTTCACCATTTTTGTTATGTAATGTCAACCTAAGGGTTTTTGGGGTCGTGTGAAGTTATGTATGGAGTGAATTTATGGGAATAATTATAGGTCATGCTGACCTATTTTGGTGGTGTACACATTTTGGTTTATTCTACAAAGCATGTGTGTTGGAGTTTTGTGATAATAGGTTATGAGGTTGCATGTTTCATCTAATTAGGTCGACCTAATTGATGATTTGGGTGTTTGTGATAGATGTATGTATATATAAAAGGTTAATTTATTGTGCGAAGGATGAATTGAGTTAGTTCAAGTGTGTGTGTGTACGAGATCTAATGTAGAGTGAAGTGTGAAGTGTGATTGTGGTGAAATATGAAGTGCGCGAAGTCATTTTTTTGAGCTTAAGCAAAACCGTATTTTTAGTATGTTGTAGATGCATTGTTAGTTGTTCATATTTGGCAGTGAGCCACCCTTTCTTCTCTCTTTTTCTATTCAAGGCAGTGAGTCCTTTGGTAGTGAGCCATTCTTTCTTTCTAGACAATGTATCCACCATTTTGTAATATCTATTGTAACCAATTATAATATATTGTGAGCTAATCCTCACTATGGTTTTTCCCTTTCAAGGATTTTCCACGTAAATTTGGTGTTCTTGTGTTATGTGTTTTGAAGCATGTTTTAATCATTGCTTTCCATTACTGCAAGTTTAATATGATGCTTTGAATGAATGTTTAAGTTAATGAAGTTAGTGAATTACAATGAATATTGATTCACCCCCATCCCCCTCCTCGGTATTTTAGGTGTTCAAAAGGGCTTGCCTTAGTAAAACCCTAGTTTTGATGTTTCCACCTCCATAGACAACCATAATAGATTTTGATAAAGATATTGATAAAATGATGTTGATAACATTTGGAAACAAAAAAGATGTAATGCCAAAGATACAAATAATAAATTAAATACACTATGCTAATATTGGAAGCATCTAATTGCTAGCATAGAAAGCTTTTTAACAATGAGATGGAGACAAAAAATGAAATATGATTATCACGAAGCTATAAAAGACATTCAAATTAGATTTAAATGCTTCAATAGTATTTTCTTACCCAATCCCACCATGAAAAACTGACATGCAAGGTGTCCAAGAGTGTTGTTTTCTTAAAATCCTGAAAAGCTTCAAGAGAGTTGTAGAGCCAACAATGTAGCATGAATGTGTGAGAGAAAGATTTTTTTTTTAAATAGCAAGTCACGAATTTTCTACCAAATGCAACTGTCATACAAGAGCATTATATTTGAAATATTCCTAGGAATGTATGCTCCAATGGCCACTTGAGTCACGAATTTTTGCAAGATTCTAGCATGTGATACAAGCAAAAACCAGCTGGTCACAAGAACCCACCATGCAATGTAGACTCTGTTGCAACAAAGAACACCCAAAATACAAAAACAAATGCAAACAAATTCTGATTTTTTATTGCATCAAATCAATTCATGACAATTACATCAAATGGAAAAATGTAATGCCACCATAGAGCATATGAAAATCTGCACACAAGATTAATAAACCATGGATCTTCATGTTCTTGTTCTTGCTGCCCCAACCTCTCTTTGTTGTTGTTCAAACCTTAATATGACTATTATATTCCGCTTCACCTCTCACACGCTGGTGCCTTATCTTCTCTTCACTGGTGTTGCTCAACCTTGCAACACAAAACTCCCAATGATACCTCTATAGAGGCATCTTTCTCCTTCCCATTCCTCACAAACTCCTTCCCACGTTTTTTTTTCCAAAACCCCCAAAAATATACATTAAAATCATCAATTTTGGCCCAAGAATGGGCTCCCAAATCTCCCCCAAGAATAGCTATCCATATTCTAAGTTTATGCAGCATTAAATGAGAAATTTTAAGCCTCCATTAACTCCTAGAGGCGTTGTCTTTACTCTTAGAGGCATTTTTCTTTATTTTGGGCATTTTAAAATATCTAAAATCTTGATTTTTTACCTCTTTTATTCTCCAAACGACCTCCACATTATTTATGCAATAGATAAACAATTAAATGTGAAATAAAAACTAATATTTGACTTCCATGGCCTTCATAATACCTTTCCAAAATAAAATTAATCAAATTGGTGCTTTGGAAGTGCACAATTGAGTGCCGACGGGCAAAAAAATGAAAGTTATCTAATTTACACAAAAATTGGCATGCAAGATTGAAATGGTATCCCATGGACCCCTACAAAGGGATTTTGCTTAAACCTTCATGGATTTTAAAATTTTAAACTTTTGAAAAAATTTGACATTATTTAACAAACTTCTGATATTAAAATTTCCCAAATTGAAAAAGGTATGACTTTGATTCTTTTTGCACATTTCACATGCCACCTCTATGAATACCCCTACCAAATTATTTTACTCCAATCTTACGAGATTTCCAGAAATAATTTTTGAAAACTACTTACAGAACCTTAAAATGATGATTTGACAAAAAACTAATTATATGTAAATCTGAACACAAAAAGAGCTTTCCAAAGCTGAGAGATACCAAATGAACCCGAAAACACACCAAAATTGAAATTCAAACTTGAAGCTTATTTTTGGTTGATGTCGATTGCTAGTCTACCCAGATGCTTCTACATCAGACATGTCAGGTAGGAAAAATTTTGTGAGTAGAACTCACAAAATGAAGTGGAGTAGTAGAACTACTCTTCCAGGTTGTGGACAACCTACAACGAACTCGATCACTAATTTAGACAAAAGAAATTTCTCCTCCACCTCTTCCAACACTTAGTTGGGATTTTTGTCGTCCTCCTCCACCAAGCGTGCACTCTATTCATCCTTCTTCTTGTGGACTCACATCCACCATAGACCATCGTTCTTTGCCATATCTCTTCTTCCTTTCTATCCTTTTTCATGGGATCCAACCCAGCACAAACCAACCGGCTCCACCAAGTTCCTCCTACACCATCATCTACAACCTCTATACACAAATATGCAACATTCACATACCCATTTTCAACTACAACTTTATCTTCTACTACTACAATCTCTTCCTTAGAGGGTAAACAATCAACATTTTTAAATTTAAAACCAGAAATTACCTTCTTTGCTGCCCAAACATCATTTTTTTCATCCTCAAAACCTTTCATGTATGCATCTTCATGAGGTTGATCAAATTTCTCCCGTGTAGTCATGTCCTCCAAAGGACCATTGTTTGCTACATCTCCTTTATTGTTTGCACTAAAGATAACTTCATCCAACATTTTCCTTTGAAATAACCTATTTATCATCCTCATTTCTTCTTTCATTAAGAGATCATCCTCTTCCTCACTAACCCACTTGTCAAATTTAGGACCATCCATGTTCACAATTTTTTATTACAAACCCTCTTCATCCACTTCACACAATGCACTCCATTCAAATGTTATCTCTACAACTTGTACCTTATCATCATCTTCACTTGTGTGGGCTACCCCCACATATTCTTTCTTACATTCAACCCCTACCAAAGGGCTGCAACACTCTTTCTTTTTTCTTTTCTTTTCGTTGTCCTCTTCTAAGAGAAAATTCTTCTTCTCATATCTGTCTTCCCACATTCTCATTTCCTCTTTAAACTTCTTTTCTAATATATTCACTTCATCCTGGAGCTTTTCAAACTCTTTGTGGTGCTTCCCATTTTCTGCTTCTTCCCAATATTGTTCCCAAAACAAAATTCGTACAAGCCTCCTCATGACCCATCCCATCCTCTCAGGTATAGACTACCTCAAGCTCGGTGATCTATCTACACACTCTAACCCTCTAACTTCTTTCTCCACTTGTAGGTCTTGACATAGACTGCCTCACGTTCGATGCTCTTCCTATGCACTCAGAACCTCTGCTTCTGATACCACTGATGCAAAAAAAAACCAACTACTCCCAAGAATCCACCATGTAATGTAGACTCTATTGCAACAAAGAACATCCACAATACAAAAACAAATGCAAACAAATTCTGAATTTTTATTGTATCAAATCAATTTATGACAATTACATCAAATGGAAAAATGCAATGCCACCATAGAGCATACAAAAATATGCACACAAGATTAATAAACCATGGATCTTCGTGTTCTTTTTCTCGTTGCCCCAAACTTTCTTTGTTGCTATTCATTTGACCTTCATACGGCTTTTATCTTTCACTTCAACTCTTACACACTGGTGCCTTATCTTCTCTTCACTGGTGTTGCTCAACCCTACAACATAAAACTCCCCATGACACCTCTATAGAGGTATCTTTCTCCTTCCCATTCCTCACTCCTTCCCACATTTTTTTTCAAGAACCCCCAAAAATATACATTAAAATCATCAATTTTGGCCCAATAATGGGCTCCCAACTCTCCCCCAAGAATAGCTATCCATATTCTAAGTTTATGCAGCATTAAATGAGACATTTTAAGCCTCCATTAACTCCTACAGGTGCTTTCTTTACTCCTAGAGGCATTTTTCTCTATTCTTGACATTTTAAAATATCTAAAATCTTGATTTTCTACCTCTTTTATTATCCAAATGCCCCCCACATTATTTATGCAATAGATAAACAATTAAAAATGAAATAAAAACTGATATTTGATTTCTATGGCCTCCATAATACCTTTCCAAAATAAAATTAATCAAATGGGTGCTTTGGAAGTGCGCAATCGAGTGCCGACAGGCGAAAAAATGAAAGTTATCTTATTCACACAAAATATGGCATGCAAGATTGGAATGGTATCCCATGGACCCCTACAAAATGATTTTCCTCAAACCTTCACGGATTTTAAAATTTTAAACTTTTGAAATTTGACGACATTATTTAACAAACTTCTGATATTAAAATCTTCTAAACTAAAAAAGGTATGACTTTGATTCCTTTTATACATTTCACATGCCACCTCCATGAATACCCCTACCAAATTATGTTACTTCAATCCTTACGAGTTTTCTAGAAATAATTTTTGAAAATTGCTTACGGAGCTTTAAAATGATGATTTGACAAAAACTAATTTTATGCAAATCTAAACACAAAAAGAGCTTTCCAAAGTTGAGAGATGCCAAATGAACCCAAA